>PVHX01013950.1:6214-52563 GCA_004024805.1 Geosciurus inauris | reverse complement strand
TAGATTCAATGCAATCCCAATTAAAATCCCAACGTCATTCCTTATAGAAATAGAAGAGGCAATCATGAAATTCATTTGGAAAAATAAGAGACCCAGAATAGCCAAAGCAATCCTTAGCAAGAGGAGTGAAGCAGGAGGCATCATGATACCAGACCTTAAATTATACTACAGAGCTATAGTAACAAAAACAGCATGGTACTGGCACCAAAATAGACATGTAGACCAATGGTATAGAAGACACAGAGACAAACCCATTTACATACAGTTACCTCATACTAGATAAAGGAGCCAAACACGTACGCTGGAGAAAAGATAGCCTCTTCAACAAATGGTGCTGGGAAAACTGGAAATCCAGATGCAGCAAAGTGAAAATAAACCCCTATCTCTCACCATGCACAAAAGTCAACTCAAAGTGGATCAAGGACCTGGGAATCAGACCAGAGACCCAACGCCTAATAAAAGAAAAAACAGGCCCAAATCTTCATCATGTCGGATTAGGACCTTACTTCCTTAACAAGACTCCTATAGCACAAGAAGTAAAATCAAGAATCAACAAATGGGATGGATTCAAACTCAAAAGCTTCTTCTCAGCAAAAGAAATAATCAATGAAGTGAACAAATCTGGAAACATTCTGGGAACAAATCTTTGCCACACACACATCCGATAGAGCACTCATCTCCTGGATATATAAATAACTCAAAAGACTTAACACCAAAAAAACTAACAACCCAATCAATAAATGGGCCAAAGAGCTGAACACAAACTTCACAGAAGAAGATATACAATCCATCAACAGACATATGAAAAAATGTTCAACATCTCTAGCAATCAGAGAAATTCAAATCAAAACTACCCTAAGATTCTATCTCACGCCAGTCAGAATGGCAATTATCAAGAATACAAACAACAATAAGTCTTGGCGAGGTTGTGCGGAAAAAGCACGCTCATACATTGCTGGTGGAACTGCAAACTGGTACAACCAATCTGGAAAGCAGTATGGAGATTCCTTAGAATACTTGGAATGGAACCACCTTTTGAGCCTGCTATCCCACTCCTGAGTCTATACCCAGAAGACTTAAAAACAGCATACTACAGTGATGCAGTCACTTCAATGTTTATAGCAGCTCAATTCATAATAGCTAAACTGTGGAACCAACCTAGATGCCCTTCGATAGATGAATGGATAAAGGAACTGTGGTATATATACACAATGGAACATTACTCAGCAATAAAAGAGAATAAAATTATGGCATTTGCAGGTAAATGGATGAAGCTGGAGAATATCACGCTAAGTGAAGTAAGCCAATCTCAGAAAACCAAACGCCGAATGTACTCATTGATAAGTGGATGCTGATCCATAATGTGGGGAAGGACATGGGAACAATGGTGGACTCTGTTTTCAGGGATGTAAGGGGGAAAGGGGCATGAGGACAGTAAAGGTGGTGGCATATGATGGTCATCATAGCCCTAACTTTATGTATGACTGCATATATGTTGGGATTCTATACAACTTACAACTAGAGAATTGATATGTTATCCTTCATCTATATGCAATGAATCAAATTGCACTCTGTTATCATGTAAGCCTAAATAGAACAAATAAATAAATTAAATATGAAAAAAAAATTCCATTGGCACTTTTCACAGAAATAGAAAAAAACAATGTTAAGGTAAGTATGGAACCACAAAAGACCAAATGGCCAAAGCAATCTAAAAAAGAAACACAAAGCACAGGCATCATACTTCCTGATTTTCAATTACATTACAAAGCTATAGTAATCAAAAGAGGTATTGGCATAAAACAGACACACCGACCAATGAAACAGAACATAAAGTCCAGGAATAAACCCAAGCATATACAAATAAACTATTATACATATAAATTATTATATAAATAATTGTTGGCAAGGCCACCAAGATGACACAATGAGGAATGGACAGCATCTTCAATACATAGTATTTAAAAAACTGAATAGCCAAGCCAGGTGCAGTGGCTCCAGCCTGTAATCCCAGCACTTAGGGAGGCTGAGACAGGAGAATCGCGAGTTCAAAGCCAGCCTCAGCAACAGCGAGGCGCTAAGCAACTCAGTGAGACCCTGTCTCTACATAAAACACAAACTAGGGCTGGGGATGTGGTTCAGTGGTTGTGTGCCCCTGAGTTCAATCTCCAGTACCAAAAAAAAAAAAAAAACTGAATAGCCACATGCAAAAGATTAAAACTGAAACCTTGTCTTTCACTATAGACAAACATGAACTTAAAATGGATTAAAGACCTCAATGCAAGATCTGAAACTGTAAAACTCCTAGAAGAAAACAAAATTGGAAAGTTCCTTGATACCAACTTTGGCAATAGTTCCTTTTTGAATACCACACCAAATTCTCAATCAACAAAAACAAAATGAACAAATGAATTTCATCAAACTAAAAATCTTCTGCAGAACAAAGGAAATATTCAACAAAATGTAGAATACTGCCAGGTATGGTGGCAAACATCTGTAATCTCAGCTACTCAGGAGGCTGAGGCAGGAGGATTTTAAGTGCCAGATCAGCAACACTCTGCTGGTCTCAAAAATAAAAAGGGCTGGGATGTAACCTGGTAATGCAGCACTTACCACCATGTGCAAGACCTTGTGATCAATCCTCAGTACCAAAAAAAAGAAAGAAAGAATCATGGTAGCTACTACAGGCACAGAGACAAACTGTAGGTCAAAGGGTACAAACTTTCAGTTAGGTAGAATGAAAAGTCTAGTGATCTAATTTTACAAGCATGAGGACTACTGTTAATAATACTGTATTGTACTGTGAAAACTAGCTAAGAGATTTTTGTGCTATTATCACACAAAGATAACAATGTGAGGTTATATATGTATTAATTTACATAACTGGAGTAATCATTTCATTGTGTACATTCACATCAAAATATGTTGTACACCTTACATACAACTAGCACACACACACTAAATAAACACAATACCATCTATATTAATATTCAAAAAATTTGAAATACTTAGGTATAAGTCTAACAAAATATGTAGAAGATCTATATTGGGTGGGGAGCAAATGGGAAATCTCTGTGCCTTCCTCTCAATTTTGCTGTGAACTTAAAAATGCTCTTAAAAATTTATTTTAAAAAGGTAAAGAAGGAAGAAAAAGAAACATTTAGAAAATAAATACTTAAAATTTTTACCAACATTTTTTAAGCAGCAGATAAAAAGCTAAATTTGTCAAAGGCAACTCTTCATGGCTTAAAGCCAGTTTTCTTTATAATATTTTCTTTATAATATAATAGGCTATTTGCCTTCTGTTATCAAGTGTAACATCTATACAGACACTAAGCTTCCAGAAAAATTTTAAATTGGCTAGATCTGACAACGAATCATTTTAAAATTAGCTTAACAAATAACCTGTGCCCACTGTACACATTTCATAATAATTACCATTACTGTGCTCTAATTTCTTTAGATAATCTAAAACTATATTACTCTGACAACATATTCTGTGTACCCAGCAGAAAAAACTTTTAGCACTGATGAGTTATGTATCTAAATGGTAGTTTAAATTTTATTTAAGAAAACAGTATAAAAGCACAGGCCACTGAGATCTACTCCTTTGCTTAGGAAAAAAAACTAATGAGTGTAACTATGTGTGCAAGTATGGGTACATCGACCCAAGTTGTCATTTAAATGCGTACGACAAGGGCTGAGGTCGTGGCTCAGTGTCAGAGCGCTTGCCTTGCACATGTAAGGCACTGGATTCGATCCTCAGCACCACATACAAATAAATAAAATAAAGACACTGTGTCCATGTATAACTAAAAACTCATTTAAAAAATAAAAATAAATAAATGTATAAGACAAAGAAATTTAAACTGTGTTCTCTTTACCATCTCATGCCATTCTTACCTAACATTTACTTACGACAAATTTCTAACAGCCTCAGAAAATGACCATCAAAAAATGCCAACTATGAATGTTATCATTTTTATAATAAATACATTATCTTTCCACAGCCAAGTCTTAGATTAACATTGTAAAATCAATAGCAAAGACTTCAAAACTTTAAATACTTTATAGAAATCAGGCCCAAGACTATTAACAAGCTTACGCCAAGTTATTCACAAATGAAATATAGTACCGCTCTTATTAGTCATAAAAGTTACATTCTACTTTAAAAAGACTTCTGAACAAAGAAGTATTGTTTATTTCCTTTCCAATTTAATCCTTGATGCCAAATCACTGGTAATAAAAATCTTCTATAATCAGGAAAAGGACAAATTAAAAAATTTAGTTGGCTTCCTTCTCTCAATTCTACTAATATAATTCCAATTGCTTAATTAAATTTGTTCAACTTAAACCACCTACATTAGGGCACAGAAAAACTTATTTTGGAATAACTTATTTTGAAGGTTTTCTACTGATTTCCCTCTTTGCTTAAAAGAAAAAAAAACTCTACAGGGCAAAAATATAAGCTGCTATATTTCTGATACTAGTTGGCACAGACAAAGTACATTTGGTGACTTAAACAGCCTATTTTAAGGAATGTTTAGCTCAGCATAATCAAAAATGATCAAAGTGATACCATGCAGCTGTAACCTGAGACATGTTTTACGAACAAGGGAATACAAACAAGACAAGCAGCTGGAGCAACCTCATGGTCACTGATGCACATCTTTCTCCCCAAAGCTATGAAGGCCATTTTGTCAAGCAGGATGAAACAGAACAAAAGTGGTTCTGAAGGTAATGGTATAGGCATTCAGATAACTACATAGAGATGTACAGCTAACATTACCAATTAGTTTACCAATTGGCTGCAACGGATTCGATTGGTTTGTAATTAATTCTAGTTACTGGCACACAGAGCAGGATGGTTGGCGCCATCTCTTTGTCCTCCTGACACCCAATACTAGTGCATCAATACAGCCTTCCAATTCCCTATAGAAATGCACGCAGTGTGGACCCCTGTGGTAATGAAGGGATGGAAACATGAATCACACAAGAAGTCAATGACAAAAGAGAATCTTTATGAAAAAAGAGAACTTTACCAAAATAGACACAAGATTTTAAAAGTACTATTTTTAAAGAACTTAGTTTTTTAAAGATACTACTGAAATAAATAATTCAAACAGGAAATCATCCGAAAGCAAAATGGCAAAAAAAGCATTTTCAAAATATGTCACCTTTAATCCTCACTCATTTCTTTCAAATAGTTGTCCTTAATTTTCAATATACCTGGGGAATTTTCAATACACATGGGAAAGAATACATAACATATTCGCCACTGCAGAAGGTAGTAATACAGACATTTTGTTACAATTACCAACTAATTTTTATCTCAACTCATCTGCAAGTTGCCTTCCCTACATGTTTTTCCCTTATGTAATTTCGCATTGCTATGGTTTGGATATGAATTCAGTGTCTCCTCCCAAAGGCTTGTATGTTAAAGCCTGGATCCCTAGGTTGGTGGTATTGGGAGGTGGTGGAAGTTTAAGAGGTGGGGCTTAATGAGGTCCTTAGGTCAATTATGGCATGCCCTCAGAAAGGACTAGGGGATTGTAGTCCCTCTCTAGTTTCCAGTTTCAAGATGTGATTCCTTCCTGACACATACACTCCCACCATGATATAATACAGCAAAGAGGGCTCACAACCAAGCTGAGCTGATGCCGGTGCTGTGCCCTTGCATCTCCAAAACTATGAGTTCAATAAACCCCTTTTCTTTATAAACCATAGTATGCCTACCTCAGGTATTTTGTTTTGATAACAAAACGCTAACACATCCACTAAGAAAAATCAGACTTAATGCAACTAAGAATGAATGGACAAAGATGATAAGCTATAAAGCTCAAAAACAATATACTACAATTCAAATACCCCACAGATGCCTGCATAGGTACCCCAAAACAACTTCTTAAGGTATTTTGTTTGCCTAGAATATTCTCCCACTATGAAATCAAATGTGTATACACAGATTGAAGGGTCCTCAGACTTCATCTACAACAACTTGTCCATTTATGGAAAAAAAGGTTAAATAAGGTTTGGTAGTTTTTTCCGAAGTCACATGAGATCTCCTATTCTCCCTTCATGGGCCAGCACAAACACACACACACACACACACACACACACACACAAACTATAAGCCAGAAGTCACCTCTCTTACAAGCATTATCAAGTGTAACAACTAATATAATATATATTAAAAACTCAAAAGTGACATACGAATAAAAGTCTTCTTCAAACCATATGTACTTGTAGTAGTACAGCTCACTTTCTAAGTTACTGTTGAAAACAATAAACGTGTTTTTTTTAAATACCTTCATTAAGGTACCATGCACAGAGAAGCAAAATTTATTCAGTAAGGTAAATACTGATTATCCTTTCTTCTCAAAATAAAATCTCAAATCATTTCAATAACCCAGAAGAGTAATATAATAGAATTATATCCTTTGGTACTAGGTCTGCCTAGTGGTCTAATCACCAAGAAGACCTATTTTCTATTTTGCAGTCATTATCTGATAAAATAATTATAAATTAATAAAAATAATTTCAAAAATTAAAAAATTCTCAATAAACCTATAAAAAACCCAACATAATATCCACAAAAAGAGCACCATGAATATTCTCTCTTGAAAGTCCATATGTAAATAAATGAGAAAAACTGGCATTTAAATCAACATGTTTGACCTAAAGCATTTTTATTATAGTTATACCTTGCTTAGATTCATAAGTAACACCCAGAACATTATATGCTGTAATAAATACTCAGTTAGTAGTTGTTGAATAAAAGCTAAGTCCATTTGAACTCAAGTCCTTAGCTCTATTATCTTACTGTATAATTTCAGACTTGCCACTTACTTTTAGTTTCTCATCAGTAAAATAAGAGAGTTGGATTATACGATTTCATCTCATAATTTATGGCCCCATTTTGGCTTCTATTACCAATATTACATACATTTTTATTTTTTCTGAAAAAGCAAAATAATAAAATGTCTAATTCTATTTCTCTAGTTTCTAAATGTGAAGTTTTAAAATAAACATTTTCTAACTATAAGAAAGAAACAAGAGCTGTTCCTTTTATGGGAACTTCTCTATCTCCCAGGATTCTTGTAAAATTAGTTCTTTTGAAACTTCAAAGACCCAACTCTCTTAAATAATCTCATGATAAATCTTGTACAGAATGTTACTATACTGTGAACAGAGTTCATCTATGGAATCAGCATTAGTGTGGCCAGTAGACTATTTAAGCATAAGTTTTATTATCCTATATCAAAAAGTACCCATCTGAGGCAAATAATTTCAAAACAAAAACACCACTAATTTAAAAAAAGCATTGTGCCTAGAGCTTACTAATGATAAATGATACATTAAAAATTAACTACCAAGAAGAGATTATGGAAATGCTCCCAAATATTTTGGGGTTCCACAAAGTAGGTACTAGGTTTAAGACCCAAGTACTGTCTTTATAACATTTATCCAGAAGTGTGGCAGAAACAAAATCAGCAGATGACACAGTCTTCACTAAAGATACTTTCAATTTTATTGAAAACAAAAACCAACAATGAGCAATAAACTAAATACATGCCAAAAAAGAAAACAAACCACCAAATAGTTCTATAACCCCCCAAATTACTAAATTCTAAGGTTATTTACTCATTAAGGAAGAAAACCATAGAATAAGAATCTTCAAATAAACATATTACTAAAAAATTGTCTTATTTGTACATGATTGGGAACTATATATCTGTAACCTTGAAAATTGTTCGATTTCATCTATTTTGTTTGGAGGACATAGCTGGTATAAGTAAACTGTACTTCTTAGTTGGTAACAGCTATATGACTTTAAGGTAATTAATGACAATATAAAGAACTCAATCTCATAATCACCATTAACAGCACTTCAACTAAACTCAAGCTTCACAGGATATTCACCTGAGACATTAATTTATACAATTCAGAGGATAGCACAGATAAAGAGTGTAGAGTTAATTATGATTTCTGATATCATCATTATTACCAAAGTACTTAGTAATGCAAGCTCAGAGATAGTATGTCTTCATGGATTACCTTTGCAAAGTATCACTTAAATCACTCTATTAAATACTAAAGAAAATAATGAGCAAAAGAGGGAAGAATGTGATACAACTGCATAATATTGAAGCTAGATCTCACCTAAATTGTTTCTTCCTCTTCCTGAAGCAGAAAATAAGTCTCTTGCTTTAAAACATTGGGTAGGATGTCCCTGGTGGGCAACCATTTTTGAAAACATATTTCCTAAAGGTTTCCACTTCTCTTTCCCCAAGAATATCAGTTCAAACTTCTTGATTTGCCCTTGGTCACCAATAAATTCCTATGAAATGGTCTTCACCCAAACATCAGAATTTAATTGTCACTTAAGTAAATACTATAGATCCCATGTTTACTTTTTTAATGTTTTTGCTTTGCTCTATTCAATTATCTTACTCAGGCTTGAGTCAGCACTACAACTGAGCAGAATTGTGGCCTGTTATTGGAAGACACACAAGACCAAGCAAATAGAGTTTGGGCAAAACCTTCACAGATTTCTTGTATGGGCTTGTACCAGAACAGGATTCAAATAAAGCAGTCTCCAGACAGGCTGAAGCCATAAGCACAATTATATAGGAACTGAGAATCTAAAAACTTGGCGTGTTGCTACAATCGAGAATTGTGACCAGATAACCAGCACTGCTAAAGGAAGCCTCATTAAAAACAACAGAAGACAAGGGTGCAGACATTTATGATGGGTCTCATCACCTCTACAAAAGACAAACTGACCAAGTCTTTCCTGGGATGATGATGTAAAATAGCCCTTTCTAACATTTCTAGGAGGAGATTAAATTTCCAACTCTCCATGATGATCATTAAGGGATGATGAAGAAACCACCATGATCCTGTCTCGTGTATGTTAAGATAGCAGGGTTTAAGTTGAATACATGTTGAACCAGAATCTGCAATTTTTCTTTTTCTGGTCACATCTTTAAGAATTTGAGAAAAGTTATGTAACCTTTACTCAAAATAATATATGTGACCAAAATAATGAGATAAAACTTCTGGGGATTTCACAAACAAAAATGATATATATAATCAAAATAACTTTGCAATACTTTTGGGTGATTCACACACATGGGCCCAGGAATCCCAAGTTAAGAATCCCTACTCTAGTGGCTGAGTTAAAATACCGTATTTAAATTTTTCCTTCAGTCTATTTTTTTCCTATAGTTGCATTTCAGACGGCTCTCTCTCAGTCCAAGTATATAGTCCATGAATAATAGGATAAAATACTTACACTCCAGAAACAGTTGTCATCTCATGCCTAAAAAGTACATCTCTTAGAAATCCTAAACATTTGTTTCCATAAAGCAGGAAATTCAAATCAAGACAATTTTTAGGAAATTGAAATGGCAGTTTTATCAGATTCACAGTTATCTAATCCCACTGTAAAGATATCCCAATGTTTAAGACAACAATGTCCAAATTACATCTCTCTAGACTATCCAAAACTCTTATCTAAAAATGAAATGACTAGAAAGGCATATCTACAGAGGTACTCAAAATATGTATCAAATGAGATTAACAAAAAGAAATCGGTGGCACTGAATTTTATGCTCTAGCTACTATTCTTGAACCAAACTGACTTGAATAAATATCCACTTCTCAACAATGCATTTTCTCATCAGCTAAAAACTTCTAAGTGGCTGCTACTAAGAGTACATCCAATAAAGTCTCAGGGCAGAGTTATTTCATACTGTTGGATGATCCCAGTTCCCAAATGAGAGGCACTAAGACCTTTTCTAATAAACAATCCCCAGGTGGAATTCCAAAGTGCTAGAATGGGAAGTGCTAGAATTTGGGTTTAGATCCTGAGGTCTTGATCTTCACCTGAAATGAATGCATAGGCAGATTAGCAATGATTATAACAAGCCTGGAAAAATCAATTAAGACCACACAACAGGAAGTTTTAAAATCCAAAAGGATGAGTCTGTTCTGGATTCATAACATCATGAATACAGAATCAATAAGTATCTTGGAGCAGGATAGTAATATGATCAGAACTGCACTTCAGAAAGACTAATGTCATTGGTAAGAACCACCATAAAAGGAAAAAAAACTAGAGAGGGACATACCAAAAAGAAAAAGAAAATAGTTCCCAGGAGTAACGAGGGTCTTAAAAGGGCAATTCACTGACACTAGGAAAGAGGGAAGATGCTTATGAAGGCAGGAGGAAAAAAGCAAAAAATGATGCTAATAACATCAGTAGCAGGAACTTTGCTAATGACAAAGAAGAAAACAAGGATGACTGAAAGAATGGTGGTTTCATCAAGAGAAATAAGGAAATGAAAAGAACTGCTTTTAAAGTGAAAGTATGGGAGGACACAGTGCTGCACACCTCAGCAAGCTGAGGCAGGAGGATCACCAAGTTCAAAAGCCAGTCTTAGTGAGGCCCTAAGCAAGTTAGCAAGACCTTGTCTCTAAATAAAATATAAAAGGGGGCTGAGAATGTGGCTCAGTAGTTAAGTGCTCCTGAGTTGAAATCACAGTACAAAAAAAAAAATAGAAGTATCAGTAAAAGTATGGTATGATGCCTATTCATAGAAACAATTAGGATACCATAATTTGGAAGTTGGTCCAGATAATTAAGTTTAACTAACTTTAGTAGTATTGTAGTCTCAAGTGATACCCAAAAGAAAAGAAAAAAAAAAACACTATTGTTCTATTGACAACAATATATATGAGAGCCAGCTGTAAGGAACAAAGTGCTGTCCACCAGGAGATCACCAATTAGTCATGATAGACTAAAACATAGCAGCTCATTCATCTCTACAACTTAAACACTCATAAAACAATGTTTTGGGAAATGTTATATACATAGGGGAATTGATTCTTTAACCAAGCAAACAACAAAATTTAATTATAGACCTACCATGCACAAAACAGAGTAAAGAATAAGAACCTAGAATAAGGCTAGGAAGACCAGCTACAGATATAGATAGAAGAAAAGATATCTTTTAATGTAGGACAATATAAGGTAATCAAAGCCTACACATATAAATATACAGGTAAGCTCTTAGTCTGCTACCCTGTGGTAAATCTCAAGTTCTCTGTAACAAATTTCAATACCTGAGTGAAAGTATAACAGGCAAATCAAATGAAAAAAAAAATCAGATAAAAATGGAGGGGCTGCAGTTGTAGCTCAGTGGTAGCACACTTGCCTAGCACGTGTGAGGCACGGGATTCAATCCTCAGCACCACATAAAGTAAGTAAATAAAGGTATAAGCAATACAGTAACATTTAAAAAATGGAATTCACAATGAAAAACACTAAAGGGGGACTGGGGCTGTAGCTCAGTGGTAGAGCACTTGCCTAGCATGCTGAGGCACTGGGTTCAATCCTCAGCACCACATAAAAACAAATAAATAAAATAAAGGAATTGTGTCCTTCTACAACTAAAAATAAAAATATTTTTTTTAAAAAGAAAAACACTAAAGAATAAAAGGGCCATTTTTAAAACTGAGAAAATGTTAAACTCACAATAAAAATATAACTCATATGATCCTTTATACAACTAATGACAAAGCAACAAAATGTATAGATAAAAAGTTCTTTAAAATTCAAAAAGATTGAAACTGCAATAGTATGAGAGATTTTAAAATCTCAGTATCTGACAGATCAAGTAGGTAAAAAAAACTAGTTAATATTGGGAGAACCTAAATAACTTTAAAATATAAATATAAATCTGTCACTTTCTGTCTACAGGGAATCTACAGTATCCACTCTTTACATACACTAAAAATATTTATAAACAGTACTTTTCTACTTTCTATTTAACAGGTTTCTCCTACAGTCATTTTCTTCCCCATTATCCTAGGTTACAAAGTCCTTTACTCCAACTACTCTCTTATCCACTTTCAACTACTTTACTCCACTAAAATTCCAATTCATCTGCCTGAAGAATTCCAGCCCAAGAGTAATCCATCTACCCACCACCTTTGTGCCTTCTTTCCTAAGCATCATTAGCAGGAGAGACATTTGTTATTTTTAATCACAAAAATCAAAGAATCTGGTGATTTTATTGATCTATAGGACTGACCTAGAGATTAACTAGGCCCACATGCTCTTTTTATAGATGCTAAAACCCAAAACTAAGTCAGTAGTGTTTTCCACTATAATATGTTGACTCATTCTTCAAGGATATAATTTTACTTAGAAGTGTTTCTCTTAAAACAAAAAGTTTTTACATGATGACAATGATAATATTAATTGTGACCACCACATTATATATTTGGATAATTTATCTACTGTTCATTTTGAAACTTGGTTCTGACGAATCATATTTTCAAACTAGTCTAAAATTTATTTTTGTTCTTTCCAATTTAAGAGGAAACACTGCTGCTGCCTCAACATGTAACTTTTCTTTGACCCTTTATATATTTCCAAAGATAAATGATGAATTCCAGGGGTTTCAACCATGTTCACCATTAGAACAGAAGTTCTCTTTAATAATTTTATGAAGACATATTGCTTTGGTTTACTCAAAATAATTTTTTAACAAAAAGTAATATATAATTTATATTTACTAAAATGCCATGCTTTTTGGTGAATTTTTAGAGACAGGCTATGCTGTATGTCTGTTTAATATCTTATTACAATCACAAGGTTATCTAAAATTAGAAAATACACCTTATGATGACATCCTAATCCCACCCAGGATTGTTTATAGTTAGCCATCAATCTTACTTTTCCCTGACCAGAGTGAATTAGGAGAATGATAAGTATCTCAACGGCAAGGGAGCAATGTCCAATTAAAGACATTAAACATGAAACCAAAGAATGTGAAAATCTCACTAGTGCCACCTACTGTACCAACAGAAAATGCAGGTAAGATAGATTTTTTTAAACGCTTGTGTGTGTGTGTCCCCCAACTTTTGATTCCTTCCTCAGGATTATGTATCAGCTTTCTACCAAATCTTTCACAGAATATAAAAGCACCATAATAATCAGATCAGATCAAAAACAGACTTCAAAATCAAGAAAAGTTCAAGTACAATGTTGATTTTAGTGTAAACATCAAAAGAAAAATTTTTCCTAAGAGGTAATGAAATAAAACACATATAAAATTTATTAAAACTAGGAAGTGGGGCTGGGGTTGTGGCTCAGTGGTAGAGCACTTGCCTAGCATGTGTGAGGCACTGGGTTCAATTCTCAGCACCACATATAAGTAAATGAATAAAATAAAAGTCCATCAACAACTAAAAATATATATATAAATATATATTTAAAAAAAAAAAAAAAAACTAAGTGAGGTAAATGATCAAAGAAGATGCAGCAAAAATTGGCCCATAAGACGAAATGAATCAAACCACAATGCATACCTTACCTTACATTCCACCACACTCTGATCTGATTCACAAGTTACGTATATTTCATCTACGGCCCGGCGAAGATTGTCAAAAAGAAATGCCCAATATCGAGCTCTGAGATCAATTTTCCGAGGGTGCCTTGTTTTAGTAGGACTTTTATCAAAGTGTTTATCTCCAACTGCAGATGTTATCTTACAGTCCACGGTAGTATTCTAGTAAAATGAAATGCAATATGAAAAAATATAAATAAAAAGATTTTCCAGGGTTGAGTTTTTGTACAAAGCACATTTTCAACATAAATACTTAAGACATTCTTTTTATATAACATTGTACTTGACTTCATCAAAACAAATTTCTCACCTTAAAATTTCTCATGATAAAATGGGCAGGATTTTAGACAAGTCTTACAGAAGATGATGATGACTTAGGTGACTCAACATTTAGCAGTAAGGAGTGCTAAAGTTATTGTTGATTTACTGGAACACATGTATGGCACATTCACATACATTAACAAATAATAAACAGCAATGTCAACATTTTGAAATTGCTTGTATATATTCATTTACATACTCCAGGTACAAGTTATACTTAGGTATAATGTCGTCTTTCTACATTTGTTGTGTGAGTTTTTTAAAACCCATCTAGTTCATGAGATTTACCAACATATTTCACATCTTTTTACAAATTACCTTTTCCCAAAGAAATTACTGTCCTTCCTGCTGAAGTACATCTTTAACAGTTCTTCATCAAGGGTTTATAAATGACTGCTACGGTTTCAATGATCCCCCAAAGTCAGTGTGTTGGAAATATAATCCCCAGTGCAACAGTTTTAAAAGGTGGGGATCTTAAAGATATAATTAGGTCACATGGGCTCTCCCCATATGAATAAATGTCATTATTATAGGAGTCAGTTTGTTATCATAGAATTGGTATCCTCTTCCTTCTCTCTTGTGCACATGAAAGCACACTTTCTTGTTATACCTTCTGCCATGTTAGGATTCAGCAAGCAGGTTTGCACCAGATATGGCCCAATGACCTTGGACTTCCAGCCTCTGAAACGATGAGCCAAATAAACTGCTATTGCTGTGACATTACACAAGCAAAAAATGGACTAAACAATAATAGTAAACATGGACTAAAACATTAGTCAACATTTAGTCTTCTTATATCTAAAACTGGCTGGTTTTCACTCTTGCAGTCCAGTTAAATGATCATTTAACTTAGCACAGAATTCTGGGTCAAAAGTTATTTTGCCTGATAACTTTGAGATATTGTTCCATTGGCCTTTCATTAGTAACAATTCTATTAACCTGTCATTGCCCAGCAGGTTTACATCCTGGCAATTTTAAAGATTATTTTTCTTAACCATGATGTTTTGAAGATTTTCTAGAATAAATCTAAGTATAAACCTATTTTATTTATCCTACTCAGCTCCACAGTTAATGCCCTGAAGCTCTTGAGAACTCAGAAAGTGAGGAATATTTTCAATACACCCATTATTTATTCTCTACTTTCAGATGACTTAGACATGTTATTAGAATTTCTAGTATTAAATTCTCTTTCACATTGTCCATCTCTGTAATTCTCCAAGCTATATTCTAAATTGTCCTCCAATTCACATATTTTCTTTCGGTGATCTCTTTGACCCATATATCACATATTCCATTAACTGAAGGTTTTCAAAATTTCACTGACAACACATTCATTTTTAAGATTTTTACCTGCCTCCCTTTTATAAATTTTCGAAATTAATATTCACCTATTAACATCTAATTCATGCATTTTGCATTATAGTTATTCTTTCAAGAAACTAATACTCATTGGTTTGAAAGTTCTCGTTAGAAAAAATGTCTTCTCATTTCATTACTTTCTCATTTGTGGAACATACTGTCTATATTTTATGACACTACTTTCCACATGTGATTTGATATTTTGCTTTGCAAATTTATTTTGAGATCGAGCTTCTAATCTTTTACGTTTTTACTTTCCTCACTTTTATGGTTATCAACAATCTAGCCCACTATTGTTCTACTTCCACAGGTCTTTTATTAGGGCCTTATAAGTCTTTACCTTTAAGAATATGACTGTTATGGTTTAGATATAAAGTGTCCCATAAAAGTTCATATATGAGTCACTTCAAAATTTTTCAGAGGTAAAATTATTAGATTATGAGGTGTGTGACCTAATCAGTGGATTAATATTTTTGGATTCTTTTTAAGTTATATATGGACACAATGCCTTTATTTATTTTTATGTGGTGCTGAGGATCAAACCCAGTGCCTCACATGTGCTAGGCAAGTGCTCTACCACTGAGCTACAACTCTAGCCCTTGGATCAATTATTGATGTGAATTAACTGGTTAGTAACTGTACATAGGTAAGGTATGGCATTCCCATTGGAATTGATCTTCTAGAAATCTATCCATTTTGTTTTTGTCCCCAGCTCTACTTACCTATCAATATACATGTTTGTTTTCCTTCTCATCCACCAGACTTTTATCTTACTTTTTAAAATATCCTATTTCATTTTAAAAATTTTATCACCGATGCCTCTGTGTGTGGGGAGTGAAAATTATTTGTAAACTAACAATGGTATCTTAATTATAAGTCCATGTTTCCCTCATGTAACATTTTTCTTTTACATAATACATCTAGTATATTAAATAATACCAAACTAAAATAACACATAACATATATAATATATATAAAAAGAAAACAACAATGAATTTGAAAGGTAACTATACTTATGAATACTTTCAAAAAAATTAGGTAGGGGGCTGGGATTGTAGCTCAGCGGTAGAGTGCTCGCCTCGCATGCATGAGGCCCTGGGTTCGATCCTCAGCACCACATACAAAGCAATAAAATAAAGACATTGTGTCCATCTACAACTAAAAAAATATTTTAAAAAAATTAGGTAGGTTGTGTTCTCCACAAATTTTTACAAAAACTTGAAAACTTTTAGAGACAACATATATGTACTTCCCTACAACCTAAAGGTATCAGATTTATGCAAAAAAGGAATGTGTAGCAGAAGGGTTTAAAATAAAACTACGGAAACTGACAGCCTGAGTTCAAATACTGGCTGTGTCACTTGCTAGCATGTTACATAACCTCCTCCTTCAGTTTCTTTTTGTAATGTAACTTCACTTTTATAAGTGAGGACAGTAATAATGTCTACACCAAAGGGTTATCATAAGAACCAATAAATTAATATTTATAAATACTTAGCACAAACCAGGTACACAGTGAGTATAATATACACATTTGTTAAATTTAAAATGTTACATTAAATTTTCACATGAAGATAAAGTATGTAATAAATCTTAAAATATTATATTTTTATAACTTACAATATAGCCAGGAATTGAAATTAAAAGTAGCTAAATAAAAAGTTACACATGCTGTACCTGCTTAGTAGTTTTATGAGTGCCTTGAATTGTCCTCTTAGATTTTCCACCAGTCTGACACTTAGGTTTTCCTTCAAGACAAGAAAAAATAAATAACAAGATATTTACACAAAGGGGAATGAAGGAAAGGGAGGGGCAATGGGAACAGGAAAGATAGAATGAATCGGACAGTACTGTCTTATGTGCATATATGATTACATGACCAATGTAATTCTATATCATGTACAACCAGAAGAATGAGAAGTTATACTCCACATATGTATTATATGTCAAAATACATTCTACTGTCTACTAATTAGAACAAATTTAAAAATTTTAAGTATTACTATCTAAAACAATAGAAAACATTAAATTAAACTGTAGGTAATTAGATAGTACAAAACTAAACTGTAACAATTATCCAACCATAATAATACATAACTACCATCCAGAGACCACAAAACAGTACAATCTATGCATGGTCAACAGAAACTACTGATGATAATTTTTTTTTAAAAAGGTAAATTTCCAAAGTCCCAGAAGCTGCTTTTGTTGAATGGCTTTCTCAGAACAAGAATAAACCAACTTCTTAGCCAGATGTGGTGGCACAAGTCTGTAATCCCAGTAGCTAGGCAGGCTGAGGCAAGAGGACTGAAAGTTCAAAGCCAGCCTCAGCATCTTAGGGACGTCCTGTCTCAAAAACAAAACAAATCGGTCTGTGGATGAGACTCAGTGGTTAAATGCCCCTGGGTTCAATCCCTGGTACCATAAAATAAAAAATAAAAATGAAAACACACACACAAAAAAATGAATTAAAGAAGTCAGATAAGGGGGCTGTGGTTGTGGCTCAGTGGTAGAGCGCTTTCCTCGCATGCGTGAGGCACTGGGTTCGATCCTCAGCACCACATAAAAATACATAAATAAAATAAAGATACTGTGTCCATCTACAACTAATAAAAAATATTTAAAAAAAAAAAAAGAAGTCAGATAAGGGGCTGGGATTGTGGCTCAGTGGTAGAGCGCTTTCCTTGCATGCGTGAGGCACTGGGTTCGATCCTCGGCACCACATAAAAATAAATAAATAAAATAAAGATATTGTGTCCATCTACAACTAAAATATATATTTAAAAAAAAAGAAGTCAGATAATCTGACAATTTAAAAACAACATCATGTTACTGTTATTTCTCAACTTATATATAGGTCTGGGAAATACTTTAAATTTATTTCAACAATAAAATTAAGAATATTTTTACCATATAATAAAAAGAATTTTTAAAATTTTTTAAAGAATATTTTTACCACATAAACCCAATACTTTATTTTTATTAATTTATCTGATTTATGAAATACACAGTTTGATTTTGCAAAGGGAGGTTTAGGGGCTGCAGACTTAGCTCAGTGGTAGAGCATATGCCTAACATACACAAGGCCCTAAATTCAATGCCCAATGCTAAAAAAAAAAGGAGGGTTTTTATAGTCAGATGTATCATTATCTAACATATACATAAGAAAAACTTTTCCTCTCTACAAAACAATTTTGAAGGACCCTAATGAAGAATAAGTAAAATAAGCCATAACACATAAGGCACTTATCTGACATAAGTGGAACTCCCTCACTGTTCTACTAGAGATCAAGGCAGAAAAATTACACTACATGGCCCTTCATTCCTTCAGAACAGTATATCAGCCAGATTTTTTTTTTTTTTAGAAAATCCAGCAGAAAAATCAGCTTGAAAAAACATCAGAGGAAAAAGAAAGAATTCGAAGAGAGCCCTTGTTTAAAATGGAATTATCATCCTCAGAAATATCTGAGCATACATATTATAGCCAAAATATAATAACAAGCTGCTATTACAAAAATAATAATTTTCAGGAGAAAATAACTGTCGACCAAGATTGCTACATCCAACAAAGACTGCTATATCCCTCAAAATTGAAGAGAAATAAATAATTGCAAAATAAGCAGATAGCAAAAGAATTAATGATTACTAAACTAGCAGTAGAGATAATACTTAAAAGAAATACTACACACAGAACAAATTAAAAACTCCAGGGCTCAGGATAGACAAACCTCACTGGAAGAGTAGCTAAGCAAATGAGAAACAGGACCAAATTAAGAAATAAGTCAAAATGGCAAGAATTAATAAACATCTCTCTTGGGGCTGGGATTGTAGCTCAGTGGTAGAACGCTTGCCTCGCATGCATGAGGCACTGGGTTCAATCCTCAGCACACATGAAAATAAATAAAGATATTGTGTCCATCTACAACTAAAAAATATTTTTAAAACTAAAATAAAATAAACATCTCTCTATAAAAGCACTGAATGTAAACAGTCTCAACTCTCCAATGAAAAGACATAGACCAGCAGAATGGATTAAAAAACAGGACTCAACTATATGCTGTTTGCAAGAGATTCACCTTACAGGAAAGACATCCATGACAGAAACTGAAAGGACAGAAAATGACATATCCTGTAAATGGAGCATGAAAACAAGCAGGAATAGCTACTCTCAAAAATGGCAAAGCAGATTTCAAAGCCAAAATTAATCAGAAGAGACAAAGGTCACTTCGTATTGCTAAAGGAAACAATACAAGAAGATAAACCAACAGTAAATATTTATGCCCAAAATGTCAATGCATCTAAATACGTAAAATAAACACTATTAAACTTAAAGACTCAGATAGACCTCAATGTAAAAATACCAGGTGATTTCAACACTCCTTTCTTACCAATGAAGATTCTTCAGACCTAAAAAACATTAATCAAATGAACCTAACAAACACCTACAGATTATTTCACCCAAAAACAGCCAAATTCACTTTCTTCTCAGCTGCTCATGGAACCTTCTCCAAAACAGACCATACTGAAATTAGAAATCAACATCAAGAAAAGCTACAGACACTATATGAACACATGGAAGTTCAACAATGCAATTTTGAACAATGATTAAGTGAGAAGAAATCAGAGAAATTTTTAAAATCTTAAAAAGAATAAAAATATAGCATCAGAATCTCTGGGGCACTATGTAGGTGGTCCTAGGAGGAAAGTTTATAGCAGTAAGTGCCCACATAAAATAATCAGGAAAAAATACCAAAGAACCTAATGATGCTAGAAAAACAAAAACAAACCAATTCCAAAACCAACAGAAGGATGGAAATAATTAAGATCAGAACTGAAATTAAAGAAAGAGAATAAAAAATGCAAAGGATTAATGTAACAAAGAGTTCACTCTTTGAAAAGATAATACAAGACTGATAAACCCTTAGCCAAACTAACCAAATGAGAGAAAAGACTCCAATTAATACAACTAGAGATGAAAAAAGGAGAAATTTTGAAAATCTATACTCCAATAAATTGGAAAGCCTAGAAGAACTTGATAAATTTCTAGGAACATATGACCTACCAAAATTAACTAAAAGAATATAGAAAACCTAAAGAGATCAACAATAAGCAATGAGATGAAAGCAGTAATAAAAACCCATTTAACAAAGAAAAGCCCCCAGGTGGATTCTCAGCTGCATTCCACTAGACCATTAAAGAATTAATGCCAATACTCCTCAAATTAGTTCATGAAACAAAAACTGAGGATCATACCCAAACTCATTCTATGAAGCCAAAGTCACTCTGATACCAAAACCAGACAAAAACATATCAAGGAGCAAAAACTATAGACCAATATCCCTGATGAACACTGATTCAAAGATCTTCAATAACACATTAGCAAATCATATTCAACAGCCCATTAAGAAAAGTCTTACATCATGATCAAATTGCTTTCATTTCAGGGATGCAAGGATGGTTCAACACAGACAAATCAATAAATGTAATTCATCACATGAATTCAATTTAAGAACCAAAATTATCTAGTTATCTCAATAGATGCAGAGTAAGTCTTTGAAAAATTCAGTGCCCATTCATGATAAAAACACTGAAGAAACTAGAAGTAGAGGGAACCTACCTCAACATCATAAAGGCTGTATAGAAGAAACCCAAATTCAACCTGGTACTTAACGAGAAAAAACTGAAAGCATTTCCTCTAAAATCAGTAATAAGGATGTCACTATCACCACTCCTATTCAATATAGTACTTAAAATTTTAGCCAGAGAAAGTAGGTAAAAGGAGGAAATAAAAGGGATGCAAATAGGAAAAGAAGTCAAATCATCACTGTTTGCAGATGGCATGATCCTACACTTAGAAAATACAAAGAGCTCTACCAGCAGTATTCTAGAATTAATAAATTTAGCAAAGTAGCAGGACACAAAAAATCAAGATTCAGAAGTCAATAGCTTACTCTTGTTCCACACTACACTTTTTCCTTTCCTTCTTTTCTTATATTATAAATATAAGAAAATTCTTTTCTTATATTTATTGAACACAATACCTTTTGAAACTGACAGTCTGTCAATGCCACTCATTTTCCAGGATAGAAATTATAGGAACCAATCACTCTTTACTGCTTGACAACTAATCAATCACCAGTGCTGTTTTCTCTTCTTTAAAACTTTGCTAACCTCTTTTCCTTTTCTATCTCATACATACTTCAACATAATTGAACCAGGCATATTAAGGTGACAAAATTAAACTCATAGAAATATTTTCATATTTTTAATGCATAAACCTAATCATTTAGTTGTACATATGCAATTATATAAATAATTGTATATCATTATCTGAATACAAATCATTCTTAAATAGTCACTTTATTGTGAACATGTGATAGTATTATTCCACCAGAATAGTTATCTTATTTATTCAACATTTCTTTTTTTAAGGATTCTTTTTAAATGCTCAACAAACTTTACAAGCATGCTTGTCTCATGTTGTTGTTACAATACTGTACATACATAACACTTATTAATTCTTTTCAAATTAGTTAAAACATTTTCAAGGGGCTGAGGTTACAGCACAGTGGTAGCGTGCCCGCCTAGCACTCATGAGGCACTGAGTTCGATCCTCAGCACCACATAAAAATAAAATAAAGATATTCTGTCCACCTACAACTAAAAAACAAATATTTTTTTTTTTAAATTTTTTTCAAAACTGATTCCTTACATACTCCCTTTTTCCCTTCTAAAACCATACCTTCTATTACTGAAATTTGTCACTATTTATGAAGGACACTTTTCTTCAATTCTATATCAAATGTACTAAAAAAAATTCCAGGTGTAATCTTCAAGTTCAGAATTTTATAGGTTTAACAGTGATGATAAATTAAAACCACAAGTAAGTAAACGCAGGTACAGAAAACTGTGTTAACAACTAATCATACCTGTGAAATATTTAACTAATTAGAGGGAAGCTAGGTTTATTAGACATTGGTTTTGAACATTCTATCTTGAAACAAAAGCGTTTCTAGATTCATCCATTTTAAAAATTTATACTTTCAACATTTCAATGGAAATGAAATTGTTTTTTTCTTACTTTTAGCATCACAGTTTGTAAGAAATTTAGTCACTGAATCCAACTTAAATTCACTAACCACTAAAATCTGATAAAAATTATGCATTTAAAACTTTTTTAAGTTCTATATTTTTTTAACCTCCAGGTAGAGGAAATAATACATCACCGATGAATGAGTTATGCATATACTGAATCCTCATAGAATAATAATATAATTGATTTTATTTCTAAAATTAACATATAAATGATTATTTCTAAGATTTATAGATTTCAGATGTACCATTATGCTAAAAATATTTCTTGTGTCAGGTTATTTATACTGTTTTAAACTTCATAATGCACCTACTATTTAGTGTTTTACCAATATATTTCATTGACTAACAAATAACTGAAAAAAAATCTTTCCTAACTCCATTCAAAATTTACATTGTCAATAGAATCTAGTAGCTTATTTAATATCTTTTACATTTTAAATTCTACTAGCAAGTCTAAGAAAATGTTTTAATAACTAAATTAAAATGAACATCGCTGCCAAACAAAAAATAAGAAAACTATAATCTCAAAAAAAAAAATAGCTTTTCTGGCTGGGGTTATGAGGCAGTGGTAGTGTGCTCACCTAGCCCGCGTGAGGCACTGGGTTTGATCCTCAGCACCACATAAAAATAAAGATATTCTGTCCACCTACAACTAACAAATAAATATTAAATTAAAAAAATAGCTTTTCTAATGAATCTACTGAAAAATAAATCAGGAAAACAATTCCACTCATAATAACGTGAAAACAAAATAAAATGCCTAGGAATGAATTTAACCAAGGAGGTAAAAGTCCTCTACATGAAAGATTACAGAACTTCAAAGAAAGAAATTAAAGATGACACAAAAAATAGAAAGATCTGCCATGTTCACAGGCAGAATCAATACTATTTACAGATTCTATGCAATCCCTATCAAAATACCAATAACACTCTTCGCACAACTACAAAAATAGTCTTAAAATTCATACAGAAGAGCCAGGCACAGTAGCACATGCCTGTAATCGCAGAGGCTCCAGAGGCTGAGGTGAGAGGCTAAGGCAGGAGGATCACAAGTTCAAGAGTGAGCCTCAACAACTTAGCAAAGCCCTAAGAACTCAGTGAGACTCTGTCCCTAAATAAAATACAAAAAACGGCTGAGGATGCTCAGTGGTTCAGTGCCCCCTAATTTCAATCCTCAGTACTCAAAAAAAGAAAAAAACATACAGAACACCCAGAATACCAAAGCAATTCTAAGCCAAAAATGCAATGCCAGAGGATTCACAATACACAATACCCAATACCTGACTTCAAATTATACTACAGAGCTACAGTAAAAAAAATAGCACGATAATGACATAAAAACAGACACGTAGATCAATGGAATAGAACAAAAGACGCAGAGGCAAACCCACACAGATACAGTCATCACATTTCTCAAAGATACCAAAAACATACATTGGAGATAAAACAGCCTTTTTAACAAACGGTGCTAGGAAAACTGGTTTTCCATATGTGAAAGTATGAAACTAGACCCCTCTCACTCTTCATAAAAGTCAATTTTAAAATGTATTAAAGAGGGCTGGGGCTGTGGCTCAGTGGTAGAGCGCTTGCCTAGCATGCGTGAGGCACTGGGTTCAATCCTCAGCACCACATATAAATAATATATGAATAAAATAAAGATCCATCAACAACTAAAAAAAAAAAAAATTTTTAAAAAAATGTATTAAAGACCTAGGAATTAGACCAGAAACTTTGGAACTACTAGAAGAAAACACAAGGTCAACACTCCAACAAATAAGCTCAGGCAGTGACTTCCTCAATAGGACTCCTAAACTCTGAAAATAATACCAAGAATTAACAAATGGAAAGGATCAAATTAAAAAGCTTCTTTAAGTAAATGAAATAATTAAGAACATGAAGAGGAAATCTACAGAATGGGAGAAAATCCTTGCCAGTTTCTCTCCCAATGAAGGATTAATATCAAGGATAAGAACTCAAAAAACAAACAACAATACCAGACCTTAAACTTTACTACAAAGCAATAGTAACAAAAACGGCATGGTACTGGCACCAAAATAGACATATAGACCAATGATACAGAACAGAAGACACAGAGAGTAATTCACATAAATACAGCTATCTTATACTAGACAAAAGTGCCAAAAACATACATTGGAGAAAAGATAGCCTGGGAAAACTAGAAATCCATATGCAGTAAAATGAAACTAAACCCCTATCTCTCACCATGCACAAAACTCAACTCAAAGTGGATCAAGGACCTAGGAATTAGACCAGAGACCCTGTGTCTAATTGAGGAGAAAGTAGGTCCAAATCTTCATCAAGTGGGATTAGGCCCCGAATTCCTTAACAAGACACCTATAGCACAAAAAATAAAAGCAAGAATCAATAAATGGAATGGACTTAAACTAAAAAGCTTCTTCTCGGCAAGAGAAACTATCAATGAAGTGAACAGAGAGCCTACATTCTGGGAGCAAATTTTTGCCACACACACACATCAGATAGAACAATGATCTCCAGGATATATAAAGAACTCAAAAAACTTAACACCAAAAAAACAAACAATCCAATCAATAAATGGGCTAAGGAGCTGAACAGAAACCTCTCAGAAGAAGATATACAATCAATAAACATATATATGAAGAAATGTTCAACGTCTCTAGCCATTAGAGAAATGCAAATCAAAACTACTCTCAGATTTCATCTCACCTCAGTCAGAATGGCAGCTATCCAAAATACCAGCAACAATAAGTGCTGGCGAGGATGTGGAGAAAAAGGTATACTTAAACATTGCTGGTGGGACTGCAAACTGGTGCAACCAATCTGGAAAGCAGTATGGAGACTGCTTAAAAAACTTGGAATGGAACCACCATTCGATCCAGCTATCCCACTCCTTGGCCTATACCCTAAAGACTTAAAAACAGCACACTACAGTAACGCAGCCACTTCAATGTTTATAGCAACTCAATTCACAATTGCAAAACTATGGAAGCAACCCAGATGTCCTTCAATAGATGAATGGATAAAGAAACTGTGGTACATATACAAATGGAATATTATTCGGCAATAAAAGAGAATCAAATTATGGCATTTGCAGGCAAATGGATGGAATTGGAAAGCATTATGCTAAGTGAAGTAAGCCAATCCCAAAAAACCAAATGCTGAATGTTCTCTCTGATTAGTGGGTGCTGATACATAAGGGGGGGTGGGAATGGGGAACATAGGAGAAATGGAGGAACTCTGGACACGGCATGGGGGAGGTGGGGGGCAGGAAAGGGGAATGGGTATAGTAAAGATGGTTGATTGAAATCGTCATCACTACCCTTGGTGCATGTATGAAGACACAACTGGTGTGACTTTATCTGGTTTGCAACCAGAGAAATGGAAAAACTGAGCTCTATATATGTACTATGACTTGAAATGCAATTAAATAAACTAATTAAAACAAACAAACAAAAAAACACACCAGAAAAACAATTAATAAATGGGCAAATGAATTAGAGACATTTCTCAAAAGAAGAAATACAAATGGCCAACAGATAAATGAAAAAAGGTTCAAAAACTTTAGCAATTAGGGAAATCAAAACTACATTGAGATTTCATCTCTAGTCATAATGACAGAATTTTTCCCTCCTACAATAATAAAGGGCCAATGAGGATGTAGGGTAAAACATTTATATGCTGTTAAAGGAACTGTAAACCAGTACAATCACTATGGAAATAAGCATGGAGATTCCTCAAAAAAAAGGCTAGGATTGGAACCACCATATGACTCAGCTATATCACTCTCAGTATTTACCCAAAAGAATTAAGTCAGCATACTATAGCAGTAAGTGAATATCCATGTTTATAGCAACACAACCAATAATAGCCAAATTACGGAACCAGCCTAGATGTCCTTCAAGAGATGAATGGATAAAGAAAATGTGATATATGTCACAATAAAGTTTATTCAACCATGAAGAGGAATGAAATTATGTTATTTTCTGGGAAAAGAACAGAACTTGAGAGCATTATGTTATGTAAAATAAGTCAGACTCAAAGTCAAGGGTAATGTTTTCTCTCATATGGAAGCTACAAGAAAAAGGAACCTCATGAAAGTAGAATGGAGACCCATTCTACTGGAATGGTTCCATTCTATAGTAGAGGAAGGGAACCAGGAAGTAGAGAGGAGGGAAGAAAAAGGGGAAGTACTAGGGAGTTAATCGACCAAATTATGTTATACACATGTACAAATGTGGAACAACAAATCCAACTATTATGTAGAAGTACAATGTACCAATAAAAATCAATTTGGAAAATTTTTTAAAATAAACTTTTCTGGGGCTGGGGATGTAGCTCAGTGGTGGAGTGCTGGCCTAGCATATGTGAGGCACTGGGTTCGATCCTCAGCACTACATAAAAATAAATAAAGGTCCATCAACAATTACAACTAAAAATATTTTTTAACAATTTAAAAAATAAACACTTTTCTGTAAGTGGGATGGTTTCCACAAGAAATCCTTATCAAAACTATGAGCATTTAACATTCTTCTTTAATCATCATTATAAGTAATTCAGCAGATTCTCATTTTGTGTTCATTATTTTGCAATGTTTTAAAATGCATTTGCCAATTATTTATGCATAAACATGAAACATCAGATTATGTACAGAAGTGTGATTATATTTTCTTTCCTTTTATGCTACTTGAATAAAAGCAACTTTAATAAAAACACCTTCAGACTATTTTGTATTCTGCTAAACCCATGGAAAATGGGCAAATCTAATTTCATATAATGCTTATAATACATAACTACCATAAAACATTTTTGTCTTATGTAACTAAGCTTAGCAAGAAAGGAGCTGACTCTCAAAAGATAAATTTAATTTCCCCTTCAATTTGTGAGCTTTAGTGATTCCCAAAAGTGCTCTCTAAAAATAGGAAGATAGGCAAAGATACAAGGGAAAACTGATCCAATGAGATAAAAATATAATTCCTCTATAATTAAAACAGTGTGGCATACATAAACTACACAGACTAGAGGAATAGAATACAAGTACATGTGGAAATTCAATCTATGGAAAAGGTGGAATCTCAAATAATTGGGGCAAAGATAAACTTTATAGTTAGTGATATGGGGGCAACTTGTTAGTCATAGGGACGAAGTAATAAAATTAGATCCATACCACACACTGTATAAACTACAAGGGGATCAGAGATCTAAATGTAGAACAATACAAATAAAAATGTTTAAGAGAATTCAAAATATAATAAAACATAATAAAAAGTAAAAAAGAAGAAAACATGAGTAAATTATTTTTTTCCTTTGCAGTACTGAAGATCAAACCCAGGGCAGGCCTAGGTGAGAGTGAAGCACTCTCCGCTGAGCAATACCCTACAGCCTGGGTAAATTCTGGTTTAGCTTGAAACATTCTGTTGTGTAAGGATGTTCTCAAAGAATAATAAGGTATAAAAATTAGGAAATGAGCTCTAAAGGTCTCCCACTAGACAAAGCAATTTGAGCATCAAAATACAGTAAGAAACCATAAGTCCACATAAATTTGAATTTATAAACATAAACATACATAAAAATAAAAGGGAGAAGGGAGAGTTGATAAATGTAGAAGGAAAGATGAAGTTATTAACAAATCACCATTTTGCAGCCACCAGAGTAATAATGTAAAAAGCTAATAATTATCAGTGAAAGCTAAAAGTAATGGATAAAGAAATAGGATATTTACAAGTCTAAAAATATTTTATTAAAAAATAATTCATTAATCAAAAAGGAAAATTTTAGTTACTTTACAGTGGAGAGAGACTTGTTAGACATACCAACTAATTAAAGTTAATATCACTGAAAATGAGACAGTGTAATAATTTGATACATGTATACAATGACTAAACTGGGGTAATTAACATGTTCCATCTTCTCAAAACACCTATTTATTTGTATTTGGACCCTTCAAAATCCTCTCTTCTGGTCTTGGTGGTGGCAGCGTTGGTATTTTATTTTTGTGGAGCTAGGAACTGAACATGGGACCTCACACATGCTAGGGAAGCACTCTACCATTCAGCTATAACCTGATTGTTTTTATTAAAGCAAACAGTAATGTGTTGTAAACTATAAGAACTTAGGAAAAGAAAAAAATTTAAATCTCTTATAACTTAAAAAAACAAACCTGCCAGTCCTAATAATATAACAAGCCCAATTTCATTGTTATCTGAAAGAGCAAAGCTAACAGTAACACTTTTATTAAGCCATCTGTATACAAAAGCAATTAAAAATTATTTGACATAGGGGCTGGGATTATGGCGCAGTGGTAGCGTGCTCGCCTAGCACACATAAGGCACTGGGTTCGATCCTCAGCACCACATAAAAATAAAATAAAGATATTCTGTCACCTACAACTAAAAAATAAACCTTTAAAAAAAATTATTTGACATATACTAATTTTCTCAAGAATTCTAACTGTGAACATCTAGTTTTCAATCTATCATTTACAACAAAATATATTCTTCTATTTTTTTCTGTTTTGTTTTGGTTTCATTTTTTTGAGATGGGGTCTAGCTACATTGCCTAGGCTTGCCTTGAATTCCTGTGCTCAAGGGATCCTTCTGCCTCAGCCTCCAGAGTAGCTAGACCTACGGGTATGGTGCCTGGCTATCATAATTTACAACAAAGATGAAACTAATTATTTTTTAATACATACCATCATCATCTTTGCTTTCCAGTGGAACACTCCAAGCTATTAGGTTTCTTGCTGTTCGACCCTCCTCTGCAACTATTCTCCTTACTTTATCATGACTATTGGAACGCTGGAATGAAGCCTATGTATGAAAAAGAGAATATTAGATTATCAGGTGTTAGATTAGTCAACATGCAGATGATATTTGACAACATTATTTCCTACATTTACTCAAAAAGGGAACATTTAAAACTAATTTGGCATTTAGAAGGTGGTTAAATAGAAAAGAAACTCAAATCACAATTTAGTTTTTCTTTTTGGTCTAAAAAGACTAAATTTTGGGGCTGGGATTGTAGCTCAGCGGTAGAGCGCTTGCCTCGCATGCGTGGGGCCCTGGGTTCGATACTCAGCACCACATACAAAACAATAAAAAAATAAAGACATTGTGTCCATCTACAACTAAAAAATATATTTTAAAAAAAAGACTAAATTTTACAGCTTTAAAAAAATTATTTCAAGAATAAACATAATCTAAGGTTTGAAAAAGTGTCTTAAAAAGCATAAGCACTGCTGTGTACCCATATCAGCACCACCACTTACATATTAATAGGTTCAAGGGAAAGAGACCAAGTTTTACAAACATGCTATAAATTTTCCCTGAAAGTTCTCTGCAGCGCCGGGTACAGTGGTACAAACCTGTAATCCCAGCACTTAGGGAGGCTGAGACGGGAGAATCGCAAGTTCAAAGCCAGCCTCAGCAACGGCGAGGTGCTAAGCAACTCAGTGAGACCCTGTCTCTACATAAAATACAAAATAGGACTGGGGATGTGGCTCAGTGGTTAAGTGCCCCTGAGTTCAATCTCCAGTGCCAAAAAAAAATTCTCTGCAGCATAAAATATTTTAGAAAATCCTTTTTTTAAAGTGAATTTCCACTCAGCTGTTAACTGCATAACTAATTCCGAGTTACTGGGATATAAACAGTAATTTCCATAACTGACATATTTTACTTGCAAATTTTAAAACTCAAACTACTTTACAAAATGTGTGTAATTTATTGTCTACTATAGACCCACCCAACCTAAAAGCAGCACTAGTTGACAAGTTTGGCTCCACCAAGACTCTAGGCCAGCTGGGACCCAGGCCCAATAAAACAACGGACATTGCTTCCCCACTAATAAATGCAAATATGAGCCGGGTGCAGTGGTACACACCTGTAATCCCAGTAACTTGAGAGGCTGAAGCAAAAGGATCACAAGTTTGAGGTCAACCTCAGCAACTTAGCAAGTCTCTGTCTCAAAATAAAAAATAAAAAGGACTAGGGGTGTAATTCTGTGAAATAGTGCCCCTAGGTTCAATCCCCATAAATATATATGTGCATGTATATATTTATCTATTGGTAAATAAATGTATCTATTTATTTACATGTATATATGCATGTATATATCTATTGCTAAATAAATGTACCTACTGATAAATATATACATGCATATATACGTACACACACTACATGAAAAAAGCCTGTTTTTATAAGCCAAGTATATATGGGAAGAAAAGGATCCTAAAGCATCCAATGAGCACAGAATTCCATGTGGGCAATTTGCCTCTTTATCAAATAAGTTCACCACTGGGCCCAGCATAAAATTCCAGTCCAGTTTATGTGTGTTTTCATGCCCTCTCCTAATCCTTGTCAGCCTAATCAGTTAGCACATCTGGAATCCTTAGGCAATAATACATTTACTGGAAAATTACTATTTGCAAAGCACTATGTAAGACAGTGAGGGAGACTATAAGGAATTATAGTTGACCCTTGAACAACACAGGCTTTAATGGAGTAGATTCACTCATGAGTGAATTTGTGGTTTTTCTTTTGAGATTTCCAACAATTTGAAAAAACTCAGACAAAGCATACATCCTAGAAATACTGAAAAAGTGAAGAAAAATGTTAGCTATGTCATGAATGCATAAAATACATGTAGACATTAGTGTATCATTTACTATCATAAATATACAAATATCTGTTACAAGAAGTTAAAATGTATCAAAACTTATGCACATATACAGACTACAGTATTCACAGGTGAAAATGTAAACAAATTCAAAGATGCAGTATGAAATCAGAACTGTATAAAATTAAGTGAGGCAAAAATCCCAGTTCTACTTATGTATGATATTTTACTTATATTCAATTCAAAATATAGTTTCAGAATTATTAACCTATATCCCTATAAGAAACACATTTATTAACTAGATTATGGCATTATATACATCTTGTCCTTAGCTTTTTCCTGTATTCAGTCAAAGGACTGTTTTCCAAAATCATCAAATTAGTTCTCACTCTCTTCAATATGGTTATATTATTTATTCACTTGTAATATGTTAGTATTTGCATTCCATTTCAGGTTCTCCTCACCTAGTGGTTGATTTTAATTGCTTGATTATTTGGGAAATATGTTAAGAAAAAGCAACATATTTTTCTCAAAGGAACTTAATAATGACTAGTATAACTTCAGAGGAAAAATAAAATCTCTAACCTCTAGAGCAAGGGTCAGCAAATTTCTTCTACAAAGGGCCACATAAATATTTTTTTATTATAGGCTTTACAGACTGTTGAATTTAGACGCTGAAAGTCTCAAAGGTCCATATGTTAGAGAACTGGTCCCCAAAGGGGCACTACCAGGAAGTGGAGGATTATTTAGAAGGTAGGCCTAGTGAGAGGTTCTTAGGTTATTGAAGTTGTGTCCCCACAAGGGATTTTGGAACCCCAAGCCCGTCCAGACACTCTCTCCTTGCTTCCTGGCTGATGAGATGAGCAGTTTCCTCCACTACTCACTCTCTCCCCCATTGCCACCTTTGGGCACACCCACCAAAGGCCCAAAGCTATGAGTTCACCCAATCTTGGAGTGGAACTTCCAAAACTATAAGCTAAAGTAAACTTTTTATCTTCATGAATTAAATGTTTCCAGTATTTCATTATGCAGACAGAAATATGACTAATGCAATCCATAAGGTCTCTGTGACATGTATTCAAGTTTGTCATTTTATGGGAAGCAGCCAGATAATTTGGCGTAGCTGTGTGATGAGAAGCCAATTATGAGAAAAACAGATATTACTTTTTATTTTGAAGTAAATTCAAATTACAGACAAGTTACAAATTATCAAAAAGAATATCCAAAATATCCTCATATTTTTATGAGACATTTGAAAATATAGTTATGATAGCCCTTGCCAGTAAACACATCAATATGTATTTCCTATATGCAAGGAAATTCTTCTATGTAACTGTTCCCAGTTTTTACAACTATCAAAATTAGGATGTTATCAAAATTATTACCTAAAACAGAGCAATTACTTAAATTGCCCAGGGACATTACTTTGGTAGTATAAAAGGAACCTGATAAAATATACTTGCCCAATTCATCCAGAAGCTCTATAAACTCTGAGCAGGATAAATTTAAATACCCAATCAGAGAGAAATTTGAAGATGGCAGAAAGGAGGTAGGTGGCAATCCTTGACCTTCCAACAGCATAGAAAGAAAGCAGTGAAGAAGCAGCTGATTGGAGAGAACTACAAGTTTATACTTGGATTAGGGAAACGTGAAGAACAGTATCAAGTTTTTTATTAACTACAATAGTACATGTCTTTGTTCTGAAGTAATTATACTAAATAGGGTTCAGTGTCCTCTCTCAAAGTGGTGTTGATGCTGGCAACAGCATAGAACACACACTGAGTGAAAGCATCAATACCCAGATATTCACCCAGCCCAAGGTTCTGAAGAGAAAGCAGCTCACTAACTAGTCCCTTGCATAAAAGAAGCAATAGCCTGACGCAGTGGCTCACGCTTGTAATCCCAGCACTTTGGGAAGCTGAGACAGGAGAATCGCAAGTTCAAAGCCAGCCTCAGCAACAGCGAGGCACTAAGCAACTCAGTGAGACCCTGTCTCTACATAAAACACAAAATAGGGCTGAGGATGTGGCTTGGTGGTTGAGTGACCCTGAGTTCAATCCCTGGTACCAAAAAAGCAGCAGCAGCAGCAATAATCATCCCAATAGATGGGTATCATATAAGCAGTATGAAAAATTTAAAAACCACCCCAAACAGCCTGCAACACTTCAACACTGACGTCAATGACACCACAGTGGAGAAATTATAGGTGAAAGAATTTAGAAACTTCATAGTTAAAATGTTCAACCAGCTTAAAGAAGATGTAAGAAATAAACTTAGAAAGTACAGGATGTTAAAGATCATTTCAGTAAAGAGAAATTCTGAACAAGAACCAATGGAAATCTTGGAAATGAACGACCCAATAAATCAACTTAAAAATTCAATGGAGGGCTGGGATTGTAGCTCAGTGGTAGAGCGCTTGCCTCACATGCATGAGGCCCTGGGTTTGATCCTCAGCACCACATACAAAGCAATAAAATAAAGACACTGTGTTCATCTACAACTAAAAAAAAATTCAATGGAAAGTATTACCAACAGATTAGACTACTTTGAAAACAGAGTTTTGTGGGACTAGGGCTGTAGCTCAGTGGTAGAGCACTTGCCTCACAAGTGTGAGGTACAGGGTTCGATCCTCAGCACCACGTAAAAATAAATAAAGATATTGTATCCATCTACAACTTAAAAAATATTTAAAAAAAGAAAATAGAGTTTTGAGGCCCTGAAGATAAAGTCTTGAAAATATAGTCAGTAATAAAGAATAAATATTAAGAAACTATGACCAGAATATTCAAGAAATCTGGGATAACATCAATAGACTAAATGTAAGAATCACTGGGGGCTGGGGTTGTAACTCACTGATGGAGTGCTTGCCTCGCATGTGAGGCACTGGGTTCAATCCTCAGCACCACATAAAAATAAATAAATACAAAATAAAGGTATTGTGTCCATCTACAATTAAAAAAAAATTTTTTAAATAATCATTGGGGTAGACAAAGGCTCCAAATACAAACTAAATATACAACCTTTCAATAATATTACAAACTTTTCCAAATCTTAGGACAAGATGGAAATCCAAATATAAGAGGCATATAAAACTCCAAATAGGATGAAAAAAAGATCCTCCCCAAGACACATTATAATGAAAATACCTAATATGTAGAATAAGGATAGCATTTTAAAAGTGGAATGAGAAAAACAGCAGGTCACGTTTAGAGGTAAACTAATTTGGATTTCAACTGATTTCTCAACCCAAATCCTAAAATCCAGGAGGGCATGAAATAACATATACCAAACCCTGAAAGAAAATAGGTGCCAACCAAAATTATAAGATCCAGCAAAATTATCCTTCACAATTGTTGATGAAATAAAAATCTTCCATGGTAAGCACAACTAAAGAATTCATAACCACTAAGTATGTACTATAAAACATACTCAAGGAACTATCTCTTGAAAAAGACATGAAAAATAAAAATGAAAACAAGCATATGGAAGCCTAGCACTAGAAGAATAGTCAAAGAAGAATCAAGTATGAATTAAGCATTAGAAATCAAAATGGCAAGAAATAAAAATCATCTCTCTGTAATAATGTAAAATGTCTAAACTCTTCAATCAAAAGATATAGATTGGCAGATTGGATTTAGAAAGCAAGACCCAACCATACATGTTTACAAGAGATTCACCTTATAAGGACATCCACAGATTGAAGGTGAAAGGATGGGAAAAGATATACCATGCAAAATGGTAGCTGTAAGCAAGCAGGAGTAGCTGCTATCAGATTAGACAAAGTAACTTCAAACCAAAATTAATCAAAAGAAACAAAGAAGGTCACTTCATACTAGTTAAATAATCCAACAACATATAATGATTGTGAATATTTATGCCACAAACAGCAGTGCATATGAAATAAACCACAACACAGTAATACTGAGTAATTTCAACATATTTCTTTCACCACTGGATGCATCATCCAGACATAAACTAAGTCAAGACTCTTTAGAACTAAAAAACACTATTAATCAAATGGACTTAACAGACACCTATATACTATTTCATCCACTGACAACTGAATTCACTTTCTTCTCAGCAGCACATGGAACATTCTCTAAAATAGATGATATTTTAAGTCACAAAGTAAATCTTAGCAAATACCAAAAAAAAATCATTCTTTGCATCCAATCAGATTTAAATGGAGTAAAATATCAATGACAAAATCAAAAACAGAACCCCTCTAACATCTTGAGATTAAATAATACATTTTTGAATGACAAATGGATCACAGAAGAAATCAGGGGTGTCAAAGTGAATCCCAATATTATGTGTAACTAAAATGAATTTAAAAAATTCTAAAAAAAATGTACACCAGGTCAGGTGCAGTGGCACACACCTCTAATCACAGCTACTCAGGAGACTGAGGCAGGAGGATCACAAGTTCAAAGCTAGCCTCAGCAACTTAGCAAGACCCTGTCTCAAAATAAAAAAATTTTTAAAAGGGCTGGAGAGGTACCTCAGTGGCACAATGCTCCTGGGTCCACTCCCTAATATCTCCCCCTTTAAAAAAAGGTACACCAGAAAACCTGGATTTTAATTTTATTCTGAGATGAGCAAGTCTACTGAGAGCTTTAAATCTTAGTCTTTTTACTGCAAATATATATAACTATATATATATAAATATATACTTAAATATGTGTGTACATACACATGTATAACTGCTACATGGCATACAATCAATACCAGAGGCAGTAATAAAAATGGCTGACATTTATTGAGGAAAAAAATACTTAATCACATCACAGAAAAACTGATGATAACCTAAAATAAAGAGAAAAATCTTAAGAGTAATTAAAGGATACAAAAATAACAACTCATTGCCTTTGGAGGAACAGCAATAAGATTAACAGCTTTGCATTGTGTAGGAAGTGACTACAGTAATAACTTATAGCAAAATTACTTCTTTGTTATTTCTCTTTTTTTTTGGTACCAGGGATTGAACTCAGGGGCACTCGACCACTAAGCCACATCCCCAGCCCTAATTTAGTGTTTTATGTAGAGACAGGGTCTCACTGAGTTGCTCAGCGCCTTGCCATTGCTGAGGCTGGCTTTGAACTTAATTCTCCTGTCTCAGCTTCCCAAAGTGCTGGGATTACAGGCGTGCGCTACCACACCCAGCTAAAATCATTTCTTAATGTATCAATAACTTATTGCCTGTTCAGTGGAATAGTAGAGTCAAAATCCTGACTGAAGGAGGTTCAAAAAGAGAATAAGTGAGAAAATGGAGATGGGGCAGTGAATCTAAAAAACACTTTTGAGTTGTCATAAAGAAGGAACAGAGGGTTTTTTCCTACCAAATAATAGTTTTAAGGGCTGGGGTTGTGGCTCAGAGGTAGAGTGCTTGCCTAGCATATGTGAGGCACTGGGTTTGATCCTCAGCACCACAAAATAAATAAATAAAATAAAATAAAGGTATTTGTCTACAACTAAAAAATATATATATTTTTAAGAGTTTTAAGAGAGGTAATATAAATCCTACTTTTATGCTGATGAGAGTGATCCAGGAGGGAGAAAAATTGTGTTGTTAGGAAAGAAGGAATAATCTCTGGGTACTAAATTTGTTAGTGACAAGAATTGAATTTTAGCACACAAATTTATGAACTAACCAATCCAAACTACTAGGAAAACAAAGAGTGACCCTCTCCACTTTCATACACTTTGATGAGAAATTAACCCATATTTTCCTCTCCAAAACTTACAATTTTTACATCTTTAACACAGACACTGGTACCAACAATCATTCATTCCTCTAATCTTGCCCTTGATACCCACACAGCATCTCCTTATCTAATTAAGCTTTCAATGGAACTCATTACTCTCTTACTGCTGACCTAGCTCCATACTGTTCCCTGTATATTTGCAAAATTCTCCACTCATCTCTTCCCTACTTATTCCCATATTTTCCAATCAACATAACACCACAAAACCTCCTCCATTAGCTTAAATACATCTTTTAGTGAGTATTAGTTCTAACTTACATTGCTATCTATTGTTTAGGTTACCTAAGCACTGTTTTAACCAAAATCATCACTATTTATTCCAAGCCAAATGAATTAGTTTAAATAGATGTACTATTTTCAGCTCTATTTCAAACAACTCCCTTATGCAAACAGAAAATCTTACAGATATACATTGGGGCATAAAATTCACTATTTCAGACATCGGATTTTAGTTCAAGAGTTTTCATCAACTCATGTGTTTCCAAGAACTACAATGGATGACCATAGATACGATGTTGCAGTAATACTAAACCAGAAATTCCAAATCTTTATTCTTTCTTCTATAACATTTCCATTCTACCATAAATTTTGCCAAGTTGGTTCTTTTGTAGTTAGTACACACAAACAAATTCAAAGAAAAAGTCACAACCTCATATGCAAAAACATTACTATTCATCTTACTTCATCTGAAACAGATGCTTTCTATAATAAATGCTAAATGATTCTTTTCAGTAAAAACTCAAAGTCTAATTGTTTTTACTAATCCAATTTCTGTAAAATGTCAATATTAACTTAAACATAATAGTTTGAAGTATTTTATTCTAAGTGTCAGGGTTTGAAATTCAATCAATGAGTCTGAGACCCTTCATAACCTTACAGATGCCTATTTCAAACAGTATTTTATGTAGGTTCTTTTCTTACAGGAGACTTCAACAAAATGTGTTATGTATATTTTCATCCAAAGTCATAGTGTGCCACCTAGTGCTACATGAAGATTTTACAGAGGTTTGTTCAAATACTAAATGTTTCAATTAAAAGCAATAAACATCAGGGCTGGGGTTGTGGCTCAGTGGTAGAGCGCTTGCCTCGCATGCGTGAGGCCCTGGGTTCGATCCTCAGCACCACATACAAAGCAATAAAATAAAGACATTGTGTCCATCTAAAAAAAAAAAAAAAAAAAGCAATAAACATCAATGTTGAATAAGAGTTTTTATGTTCAAATCTTGCAGTATATGTCGTATCTTGCAGTATAAAAAGAAAGCAAGTATTCAGAATGTTTACCAAAGAGTGTTTTTCTGAGACTTGCTCCCAGGCTGGGAAAAGAAACTTCTCACTTTCTTAATTAAAAATGAAACTAAATAATTTTTATTTTAACAACCTTTCCCATAACCTTAAAATGGTGATAAACTTTCTTTACTAAATTTTTATGTTCATGCCTCCAGAAAACTTTATATACTTTCTTCAAAATCCATCCATACTCATGCTTACCATAAAATGAAATTCCCAGACCTTTTTTAAAATACTTTTTTGGCTTTCCAAATAATTCAGTAAAGAATCTTCTCTTAAATTCTCACTACCAAAGTCTGTCCTATTTTTGAGTAACATGAAGACAAGATTACCAGTCAGTGGACACCAGGAGTACACTAAAATTCTAAGAATGGCAGTGCTTGTGTACTTTTTTACAAACCATGAGGAAAGCAAGCAGCTGGTGCAATTTCTCTACCATTACAGAATAATGAGCTAGAATCCTGTTTAGTAATTTATAACTGTCAGTTCTTATTGATAATTTCATGCCTTTCTAAAGGTAAAACCATAGATGAACTGAGCTAGTCTAGACTACTATAAGGATAAAAACATTAACTTCCATCTTGTATAAACTATTTGTTTTGGGGAGGTCTCTGTGCTAACAGGTTAGCCTACATCCTAAATAATACAGCAAGCCTTACCAATCATATTTCTCAAACATACTTTGAAAACTTAAATCTAGTACTACCGTCCTAGTCCAAGCCATCATCATCACAAGACAAAACTATAACAGCCCCTGTGACAGACTATATGTTAACCAAAATCACTTGCTTTACCAATCAAAAATAAATAAATAAATGAGCAAAAAGAAGATCAGTAGACGAGAGGAAGGAGAATAGGAGGAAAGAGGAGGGGAAAGAAAGAAGGGGGAAACGGGGACTAAAATGGAGTAAATCAAAGTCTGTGCATGTATGATTTTGTCAAAATGAACCCAACTTCTATATTTAACAATAATACTCTAATTTAAAAAAAAAAAAAAACTTTGCTTTTTCTCTTCTCACAAAGCTAAGATTGGTCCCTGAGTTATAACATGGAAGCTCACATGCTGAATATCTGCTCTCAACTATTAAGTAATAAGAAATAGACTAATCTCTTTCTTCCTCTTCTGATTATGAAGAACTGGGTAATTGAAACCAACTATCTAGCTGAGAAAAAACTGAAAAATAATTTTTTAGTAATTTTTTAAGGCCTCTGTTTAGAAGCATGAGAAAAAAAGAAGCAATGAGCAATTACAGAGCCAAATTAGGAAAAGCAAAAATGCAAAGAGGTGAAACCAGCAATCAAGGCTGCTTCTTCCACAAAGGGATCTGCCAGTTCCAAGAGAGGCAGCTGTGGACGTGAAGCTGAACCAAGTTTGACAGACACAAAAACAGGGAGACGGAATTTGTCCAAAGCCACCTCAGGCTTTAAGTCAGGCTCAAAAGTGCTTCACCCCAGAAGTAATGGAAAACCAAAAATAAACTGGCTCTAACAACAGAACCAGTTTTTTTTTTAATGGTATTGTATTTTTTTATACCTTTATTTTATTTGTTTATATTTATGTGGTGCTGAGGATCAAACCCAGTGCCTCACGCATGCTAGACAAGTGCTCTACCACTGAACTACAGCCCGAGCCCCAGAACTGGTTTTGAATCATCTCCATCTGATCTGAATGGATTAGAATAAACTGCAACCACCTGTGCCCCTAGCCATTTGTGGAAAACAAAGGTAAATCTTCTAGGGAAGAAGGTATTATCTCAGGCACCAAATTATCTAAAACATTCATATAGACAGATGATCCTTGACTTATAATGGTTCAATGTGTGGTTTTTTTTTTTTGACTTTATGATGATATGAACGGATATACATTTTGGTAGAAACCAAGCTGTGAATTTTGATTGTTTTCCCAAGCTAGTGATATACAGCATTACACTCTCTCATGATGCTGGGTAGCAGCAGGGGGCTATAGCTCCTAGGTTTCCACATAATCACAAGGTTAAACAACTAATACTCTGTACAATCTCTCTAAGTTCTGATATTTGGTAGGTTAGATGTATTAAATGCATTGTTTACTTACAATATTTTCAACTTACAATGAGTTTATTGAGGCATACTCCACTGTAAGTCAAGGATCATCTGTAATGTCCCACACAATCAAAATTTACCAGATATCCCAAACACAGTGGCATGTGACTATAGTCCCAACTACTCAGGAGGCTGAGGAAGGAGAATAAATTCAGTCCAGGAGTACATGAACAGCCTTGGAAAAATAGCAAGACCCCACCTCAGAGGAGAAAAAAAAAAATTATCAAGTATACTAAGGTATACTAGAAAACAAATCAAATGACTGAAAACCTAGAAAAATTATAGAAAATAGAAATATACCCACACGAGATCAAAATAATCGAGTTAGAAAAATATTTCAAGTTAACTCTGACTCTATAAAAGTTAAAAACTGAAAATTTCCACAGATAACTAAAAAAAGAAATTATACAACTGAAAAATTTTTAAAAAAGCAAAATTAAGAACTCAATAGTCAATAGATGGGCTTAACAAGAAATTAGTGAACTGGACTAAAACATCCAGAATGAAAAAAAAAAAAAAAAAAATAGGAAATAGAGCGCAAGTGGTCTAATGATAAAAACAAGACACTGAATATTCGTGAATATTTGCTTGACAAACTTCTACCCACCTTAGTTCCTGAAGTGGAAAAAATGTTAATGTAAATAGAAAAGAAGGTTCTGACAGAAGCTGATATTCCAACCAAATTCGACCCAATTGATTAATGGGAGAATATTTAATAAGAAACAATCCTTACTATATTAAAAACTCAGAAACTTCTAGTTACCAGAGGGTGATGAGAGATGTCACAGAAAACCTGAAGATACAAGTTCCTAACACTATCTGCAAAAGGTACAATTTGTACAATTTTCAATTGACTATTTCCTTACACCGAAAATCTTGTAGAACAATGATGTGAATACAAACAGAACTTAAAAGAAGTGATTTTATTGTTATTCAAGGAGTATTTACTGAGTTACTATGTGCTTCACTTTTTTTGAGCCACTACGAAGACTAATGAAGTCCTTAAAATGTTCTTTGTGGGGCTGGGGTTTTGGCTCAGTGGTAGAACAGTCGCCTCACATGTGTGAAACCCTGGGTTCGATTCTCAGCACCACATAAAAATAAATAAATAAAACAAAGGTATTGTGTTCATCTACAACTAAAAAAATATTTTTAAAAAAATGCTCTTTGTATTTTTTTTTTTTTTTTTTGGTACTGGGGATTGAACTCAGGGGCACTCGACCACTGAGCCACATCCCCAGCCCTATTTTGTGTTTTATGTAGAGACAGGGTCTCACTGAGTTGCTTAGCGCCTCGCCATTGCTGAGGCTGGCTTTGAACTCGCGATTCTCCTGTCTTAGCCTCCCTAAGTGCTGGGATTACAGGCTTGCACCACCGCGCCCGGCTTGTTCTTTGTATTTATAGATTTAATTGTCTCACTAGGACTTCAAGTATATATTTATTTGTTTGTCTCCCTGCATTGGAAAGTAAGCTATGAGACAGCTGAGACTACCTAAAGTTTAACTTTCCAGAGAGGTGATATATTCTTCTGTTTAAAAAGCAAAATATATAAAAAGTGGAAAATTCTCCTTCCATTCTTATCCTCCATCCACCCACTGTTCCACTTCTGCCAGCTAACTACTGTTTTTAGTTTTCTATGGATCTTCATAGATTTCCTTTATGCATACATTAGCACATACAAATGTGAATTCTTAATTTTCTTCCTTTTACAGAAAAGCATGTAATGAGAGCTACAAATATTTCCCCATTTTCCACTTGCTATAAAATACACTTTTTGAAAATTAAAAATAAGAAAAAAAGTTTCAAATGGGCATTCTAGAAAGGAAATAAAGTATTACTGAGGTTAAGAACTCAATAAAATGGGTTTAACCACAAATTTAGATAAAGCAGAAGAAAGGGTTGGTAAACTGGAAAATATGACACCAGGGGAAAAAAAACTACATGAAAGCACAAAGCCAAAAAAAAAGAGAGAAAACAGGAGAAATGAGACACAGAAAAAGTCTAATATGGTATAACTGAAGATTCTAAAAGACAGAACAAAGAGAATGAGGCAAAAATATAGATATATTTGAAAATAAATGACTTTCAAGCTAATAAAAGATAGATAGCCCAAGTCTTCCTGAAGCAGGAAAAATATAGACAGCAACACCTAAGCACATTACAGAAAAATTGGTGAAAACCTGAAACAATGAGAAAATCTTAAGAGTATACAGAGGAGATAAAAACTCATTACCTCTAAATGAGTGATCAACTCTCAGCTGATATTCCAGCAGGAAAAAAAAGTCTCAGTCAGTAAACAGTGGAATAGCTTTAAAATATCAAAAGAAAATTCCTGCAAAATCTAATTTATTAGCCTGGCAAAAACAGTTAAAAATGAAGTCAAAACAAAAATACTGGGCTGGGGTTATGGCGCAGTGGTAGCGTGCTCACCTAGCGCACATAAGGCACTGGGTTCGATCCTCAGCACCACATAAAAGTAAAAATAAAGATATTCTGTCACCTACAACTAAAAAATAAACATTAAAAAAAATACTGTCAAACAAACAAACTTGAAGAAAATTTGTTTCCAAATTGATTTAACTAACAGTAAAAGAAAAAAGAGCCAGGTGTGGTAGCACATGCCTACAATCCCAGTGACTTGGGAGGTTAAGGCAGGAGGATCACAAGTTTGAGACCAGGCTAAGCAACTTAGCAAGACCCTGTCTCAAAAAATTTTTAAAAGGGCAAGGATGTGGCTCAGTAGTTAAGCACCCATGAGTTCAATCCCAGTTCCCAAAAAAAAAAGAAAGAAAAGAAAAACCAGGGAAATTGCCCTAGGAAGGAAGAATCCCAGATCAAATAAAGAATGACTGAAGAACAATACAAAGGGTAAAAATATGGGTAAAAGTAAGAGCATGATGACTATACAACAGGAATACTTACTTAAAAATTCATAAAATACAAAAAAAAAGTATATGACTATCACAAAAGGCAGAAAAGTTGTAAATAGAATTAAAGTGTGGTAAGGCCTTCACAATTGTCCAGAGTGACCAAAGCAGTAACATAAAAAAGACTCTACTAGGGCTGGGGATATAGCTCAGTTGGTAGGGTGCTTGCCTTCCATGTGCAAGGCCCTGAGTTCAATACCCAGCACCACAAAAAAAAAAAAAAAAAAAAAAAAAATTCTACTAAATCAATAGAGAATGATTTAGATGATATCTAAATCAATAGAGAATGATGTGGGGTTGGGGCTTTAAGCTCAGTGGTACAGCGCTTACCTCGCACGTGTGAGGCCCTGGGTTCGAGCCTCAGCACCACATAAGGATGGATAAATAAAGGTATTGTGTCCTTCTACAACTAAAACAATATATTTAAAAAAGAGAGAGAGAATGATGTGATCTCTAGGGTACTCCACTCACCAAAAGAATTTAAAAAATAATATGTAAGTAGCTAATAAGCATGGAAAATGGGATAAAAACAATGTGTAATGTAAAAGAAAGTAAGAAAGCAGGGAGGAAAATGAAAAAAGGAAACAAATATTAACAAGATAGTTTTAAACCTAAATTTATTCATAGTAACATGAAACAGAAATGATAAAATTAAGCAATTAAAAGGAAAAAGAAAAAAAGCTATCAGATTAGGTTAAATATCTAATTATATATTATTAAAAAGAAACAGCTGGGCACAGTGGCACAGGCCTGTAATCCCACCAGCTCAGGAGGCTGAGACAGGCGGATCACGAGTTCAAAGCCAGCCTCAGCAACTCATTGAGACCCTGTCTCTAAATAAAATACAAAATAAGGCTGGAGATGTGGCTCAGTGGTCGAGTGCCCTGAGTTTGATCCCTGGTACCAAAAAAAAACAAAACCACATCTTCATGTATGTATCTTCATGTATGTCAAGATGAACCCAGCGGGGCTGGGGTTGTGGCTCAGTGGTAAAGCGCTTGCCTGGCACGTGTAAAGCACTGGGTTTGATCCTCAGCACCACATAAAAATAAATAAAAATTTTAAAACCAATGTATTGTGTACAACTAAAAAAAATAATAAAAAAAGATGAACCCAGCTACTATATGTAACTATAATTGCCCCCCCCCAAAAAAAAAACAAAAAGAAGAAACACAACTTAAAAGGATGGGTGAAAAGGATATACCAAAAGAATGGAAACTATGCCAACATCAAGCAAAGTAGATTTTATATTAAAAAATGCCACTAGAGATAAAGAGTGATACTTTTAAATGTTCAGCAACTAATAACATACAAATCAAATCTGAAATACAAAAAAAAACCCACTTATCACAGATTTTAACATCTCTTTCAGAAGTTGGCAAAATAGGGAAAAAAACAAGTATATGGAGCTGGGGTTGTAGCTTAGTGGTACTGTGCTTGCCTACCACTTGTGAGGCACTGGGTTTGATCCTCAACCACATAAAAATAAATAAATAAAAGTATTGTGTCCATCTACAACTAAAAACATTTTTTTAAAAACGTATAGAACATGTTAATTAACAAACTTGACACATTTGACATATTGAGAACCCAGCACTCAACAATGGAGAATACACATTTTTTTTTTAGTGTAAGAAATTTCCAAACTGCCAATCTCCTGAGTCATAAAGCAGGTGTCACTGCATTTCAAAGTATAGAACATATGAAGAGATAAAATCAGAATAATTCCCATGAGTTTGAAAATATACCAATACATATCTAATAACTTAGGAATCAAAAAAGAAACAACAAAAACTGTAAAACATTTTCAATTAAATGATGATAAAACTATGGCTGGTCAATATCTATAAGATGCAGCTAAAGCCATGCTAGAAAGGAATTTGCTGCAGTTTGGATGTTTAATTCTTCTAAATGCTATGTATTAAAGGCTTGGTTTGCAGGATAGTGCTACTGGAATGGGGTGGAACTTTTAGGAGGTGGAGCTTTACTGGTGGTCTTTAGGTCACTGGGAGGGTGCCCTCAATGGGGACTGTGGGACTTTGGTATCTGTCTCTCTCATTGCTCCAAAATGCTGCCACCATCTGCTGCTCTCACCAGAACTGAGACAATGTGGACACCATGCCTCTGAACATCCAAAACTGTGAGCTAAATAAACCTCTTCTAATTAGCTAGTTGCCTTAGATATTTTGTTGTAGTAATGCAAAGCTGACTAATAAAAAAGTAAATATTGAATAACATATTAAGTAGAAGAGGCTAAAAATCAATTATATTAAGCCTCTACTTCAGGAAGCTAGAAAAGAAGTATCTTAAATGCAAAGAAAGAAGAAAGCAAATAACAAACAGCAAAAATCAGTAAAATACAAGATCAACACATGATAGAGAAAAATCAATAAAACTAGAAGTGGCTTATTTGAAAACACTAATGAAATTTGTACACCTTGGCAAGAATGATTTAGCAAAAACGAAAGAAGGCAAAAATACCCAGTGTAAGGAATAAAAAAGGATCATCATGATAGATTACAGCATCTCCAGAAATTAAAAAGATAAAAGAATATTAAAAATTACATTATCAGGGGATAGGGTTGTGGCTCAGTGGTAGAGCACTCGCCTAGCACATGTGAGGCACTGGGTTCAATCCTCAGCACCACATAAAAATAAATAAATAAAAGTATTGTATCCATCTACAAGTAAAAAATATTTTTTTAAAAAATGACTATCAGGGGTGAGGCTATGGCTCAGCGGTTGAGCGCTTGCCTCACATACGTGAGGCACTGGGTTCGATCCTCAGCACCACATAAAAATAAATAAAGATATTGTGTTCATCTACAACAAAACAAAATATTTTTTTAAAAAATGACTATCAATTAATTTCTAAATTTCTATGAAACTGACAAATTGATAATCTAAACAGCTATTGAAGAAACTGAATCCCACAAAAGAAAATCCAAGTCCCAATGGGTTTCACTGGTGAATTCTCCTAATAGTTTAAGAACAAATTACATTAAATTCTTTTAGAGAAACAAATCCCAATTCATTTTGTAAGGCCTGCATAGCTCCATCAGAACCCAACAAGACGATACACTAAAGGTAAATTATAGTTCAATGTCTTTCAAGAGTACAGATGTGAAAATCATACACACACACACATAAACACACAACATTCACACACAAATATATATTTGCAAACAGAACCCAGATAACATACCACAAGCAAGTTAATTTTAGAAATGTAAGGGTGGTTTAACATTTCCAAATCAATTAATGTAATTCATTATAGCAAAAGAGAAAAGCCTTGTATTCTTCTCAATGAAACAAAAAAGCATGAGATAAAATTCAACATCCATTCATGATAAAAATTCCTAGCAAACATTGCATTTAATGGTATAATATTTAAAAAGGGGCAAGGATACCTACCATCACCACTTCCTTTCAACAATGTGCCGCAGGTCCAAGCCTGTATCTCTTCTTTTTTTTTTTTTTTT
>PVHX01013949.1:0-52473 GCA_004024805.1 Geosciurus inauris | reverse complement strand
GAGGCTGAGACAGGAGAATCGCCAGTTCAAAGCCAGCCTCAGCAACGGGGAGGCGCTAAGCAACTCAGTGAGACCCTGTCTCTACATAAAACACAAAATAGGGCTGGGGATATAGCTCAGTGGTCGAGTGCCCCTGAGTTCAATCTCCAGTTCCAAAAAAAAAAAAAAAAAAAATGAAGATAACATCAAACTTGAAAATATATATGTGAAATTCAATTGTTTTCAATTCTTATTCTTGAATTCATTGTTTATTCTGTTTAATGATTATTCTTTTTCTTCTCCTTCTCCTCTGCTTTCTTCTTTTTTCCAGTGCTAAGGATAGAATCCAGGTCTTGCCAGTGTTAGGCAAGTGTTCTACCAGTGGGTCACACCCACCAGCCCTATTTGATCTTTTCTTTTGTTTTTTGGTACTGGAGATTGAACTCAGGGGTACTAGACCACTGAGCCACATCCTCAGCCCAATTTTGTGTTTTATGTAGAGACAGGGTCTCACTGAGTTGTTTAGCACCTCGTTGTTGCTGAGGCTGGCTTTGAACTCGAAATTGTCCTGTTTCAGCCTCTGAAAGTGCAGGGATTACAGGCGTGCGCCACCAAGCCTGGCTCCTGTTTGATCGTTATGACTCATTTTTACATTTATTGCACATTAGCAAGTTCTGCCAATTCTGCTTCTGTGATATTTTTCAAAATTATCCATTTCTTTACATTTTCCTTGGCATTAATTTAGATCAGACTCCATCCTAAGGGTGAAGGAAGGCCAGAGAAGCCTTCCTGAAAGAGACAACATTTATCCAGAATCCTAATATTAGTAAGGGTTAGCCAAGTATAAAAGGAGGAAGTGAGAGGGGGAATGGAAGTGAAGATATGGGGAAAAGGGAGGACAGATAGCATAATGGGCAAAAGAGAGCAAAAACCAACCAAACAAAATAATGTGTGGAATTTAGTGGTAGACTTTGTATTCTATGACAAGGAAAATTAAATATGGCTTTTTAGTGAAGGGAGTCACTTCTGGATGGTGAAGACTCAAAGACCAGGCTAGAAATGTCATGACCCTTGTTTTGTTGTGTCAGAACATTCGGTCAGAGTGTCACCTCAGGGCTGGGGCTGTAGCTAGGCGGTAAGTGTTTGCCTAGCACATGTGAGGCACTGGGTTTGATCCTTAGCACCACATAAAAACAAATAAATAAAATAAAGACATTGTGGGGGGGGAAAATGTCACCTGATACCCTGGAAGGCAGAACAACTGGTGAAAAGGAAAGGCCTTAAAGAGGTGTCACATGAGCCTTCTCAGTGGAGGCAACCATCTTGGCAAAGGCAGAGTCTGGTGTAAGGGAGAATTCCAAATGCCAAAATGAGCTCTCAGAAGATTAATCTGTGGGTAGGAGCTCAGGGAGCAGGGGAAGTGGACCTAAATAAGGAGAACTAAGTTTATGGAGAAGATCCATCTGGAGACTGCCTACGTATGTTAGAGAAATCATGAAAAAAGAAATTAGTGAAATTTTTATGTGTGTGCTTGCTTATTTATTTGCAGTACTGGGAACTGAACCCAGGGGCACTTAACCACTAAGCTACACCCCCAGTCCTATTATTTATTTATTTATTTACTTATATTTTGAGACAGGATCTCGTTAATTTAGCTGAGGGTCTCGCTACATTGCTCAGACTGGCCTCGAATTTGCAATCCTACTGCCTCAGCCTCCCAAATTGCTGGGATTACAGGCCATATATCACTACACTGGCTCAGCCTATTTTATTTCTTGAGACAAGTACTCCCTACAATGCTTCAGTTGTTCTTTAATTTGCATCCTCCTACCTCAGCCTCTCAAATAACTGGAATGACAATTATGTGCCACCATATGCAACTGTGAAAATTTTAAATTAGCCTTCAAAATCTAGTAGAAGTTAGTGCTATATTTTTAAACAGCTTTATTGAGATAAAATTCATGTAGCACATAACTCACTTTTTAAAAAAAATTTTGGTCATTGTAGATGGACAGCATGCCTTTATTATTTGTTTATTTTTATGCGGTGCTAGGAGTCGAACACAGTGCCTCACACGTGGGAGGTAAATGCTCTGCCACTGAGCTACAGCTACAGCCTATAGCCCATCTTTTGAAAATATGCAATTTAATGTTTTTATTATATACACAAAGTTGTGAAACCATCACCAAAATTCATTTTAGAACATTTTCATTACCCCAAGAAAAAAACCCACACCCATTTCCACCACTTCTCCCAGCTCCTGGGAATCACTAATGTTTTTATCACTATAGAGTTGCCTGTTCTGGACATATCATATCAATGGAATCATACATGTGGTCTTTGGTCACTAACTTCTTTCATAAAGCCTAGATTCTGTAACTCCATGATTTTATTATTAAATGATAATGGCCAAATTATATATTTTTTAATGTATTATGATGAAATAATAGTAAGTGTTTAGAAAACAGTAAGCAAGGCAGAAAGTAGTTATAAGAATAAATACTATGAAGCCAGGGACATGCCTGTAATCCCAGCATTTTTGGAGGCTGAGACAGGACAATCATGAGTTCAAAGCCAGCCTCAGCAACAGCGAGGCACTAAGCAACTTAGTAAGACCCTGTCTCTAAATAAAATAAAAAGTTGGGCTGGGGATGTGGCTCAGTGGTTGAGTACCCATGAGTTCAATCCCCGGTACTAAAAAAAAAAAAAAAAGAAGAAATTCTATGAGCCAGGCATGGTGGTGCACACCTGTGATTCCAGTGCCTCAGGAGGCTAAGGCAGGAGAATCATTAATTCAAAGCCAACCTCAGCAAAAGCAAGGTGTTAAGCAACTCAGTGAGACCCTGTCTCTAAATAAAATACAAAATAGGGCTGGGGATATGGCTTAGTGGTCAAGTGTCCCTGAGCTCAATTCCCAGTACCTCCCTTCGACCCAAAAAATAAATAAATAAATAACCACTCTGAATCAAGAATAAGGAGACTTGCCAGGCATGGTGGCACATGCCTGTAATCCCAGCGGCTGGGGAGGCTGAGACAGGAGGATCACAAGTTCAAAGCCAGCCTTAGCAAGAGCAAGGCACTAAGCAACTCAGTGAGACCGTGTCTCTAAATAAAATACAAAATGGGGCTGAGGACGTGGCTCAGTGATTGAGTGCCCCTGAGTTCAATCTTCAGTACCGAAAAAAAAAAAAAATAAGGAGATTTGAGTTCTGATCTTGATTCTGCTTTTAACTAGGTGTGTAATATCTTGGGCAAGCCAACAATCTCTCTGGGCCATAGATTTCCATCTATAAAATAAAGGATTAGAACAGTAATTCTCAGGCTTTAATTTTAGCAGAAACTCTCTTGTGAAGTTTTCTGAAAAATACACTGTTAATCAATCCAAATTCAGAAAGTGCAAATATAAAAAGGACTTTATTTTAGGCCTTAGGAAGGGCAATTTAGGAAACAGATCCAGATAAATCCAAACAATATTTTGAAGAAGGTAGGGAAGATGGCAGCTTATATAAGCAAACAATGTTAAATTACAAAGCAGTAAAAAATGTTTTGTGGGGAGGGCTGGGATTGCGGCTCAGTGGTAGAGCACTTGCCTCGCATGCGTGAGGCCCTGGGTTCGATCCTCAGCACCACATACAAAGCAATAAAGGAAAGACATTGTGTCCATCTACAACTAAAAAAAATTAAAAAAAAATGTTTTGTGGGTAAACCAGTTGGAGTTGAGAATGAGGATGTGTGACAGGGACTATGTGACTGACAGAAGATAAAGAAAAGAAAGTATATACTATGTTAAAATCTCCATAAACCAAGAATCTGATAAACTTGATATGCATCTTGAGTCTCTGTTCCAGATACCTGAAGTCAAAGGGTAAAAGTAGCAAAGTTCACCTCTCTAGGCAGCAGTTTGAATCATGCATAATTCTTACTTCCCTAATGGCCTCCCCTTTCCATTATGAAAAGCTCTTTTTTCTTTTTCTTTTTCTTTCTTTCTTTTTGGTTTTTTTGTTTTTTTTTTTTAGGTGGGGGAGTACAGGGGATTGAACCCAGGGGCACTTAACCACTGAGCCATGCCCCAGCCCTTTTGAAATATTTTATTTGGAGACAGGGTCTCACTACATTGCTTATGGCTTTGCTAAGTTCCTTAGGGCCTTGCTAAATTACTGAGGCTGGCTTTGAACTCCTCCTGCCACAGCCTCCTGAGTCACTGGGATTACAGGCCTACACCACTGTACCGGCCAAAGCTCTTTCAATGTTGCTTTCATCATGTTTTTTCCGTTTATTTTTGTAGTACATCCCTGGATGCTCACCCCAGAGATATTTCAAAGAGCTCCTCAGGTGAGTTAATTGTTCAGCAAAGGTTAGGAATTTCAGGGAGAGATGTTCTTTTGGTTTCCTTCTAGAGTTGACATTTTATGAAGTAAATTTATTTACCAGTGCTTTTTCTTTATTTCTTTTTTTGGTACTAGAAATTGAACCAGGACCTCTCACTAATTAAGCAAGTATTTTACTACTGAGCTATATCCCCAGCCCTTTTTATTCTGTTTTGAAACAGGCTGTCCTCGAACTTGTGATTCTCCTGCCTCAGTCTCTCATATAGCTGAAATTAGAGTGTGGAGGGGTTCACCTGGAGGAGATGAAGTCACACAGTCAGGGTCCCTAAATCTCTGACGTCTGCCTTGGGCTGTTTATCCTAGCTGACTGCTCCTGGAATACACAGACTGCTCCTGGAATACACAGACTCAAGCTATGAGGAGAAGAAATACATCATGGAGGACGCTCCGGATTTTAACAGAAGCCAGTAGCTGAATGAGAAATTCAAGCTGGGTCTGGACCTTCCCAATGTGCCCTATTTGATTGATGGAGCTCACAAGATCACCTAAAGCAATGCCATCCTGTGCTACATTGCCCACAAGCACAACTTGTGTGGGGAGACAGAAGAGGAGAAGATTCGTGTGGACATGTTGGAGAACCAGGCTATGGACATCCGTATGTATTTCATCATGCTCTGCTACAATCCTGACTTTGAGAAAAAGAAGCCTGAGTACTTGGAGGCCCTGCCTGAGAAGATGAAGCTGTTATCTCAGTTCCTCAGGAAGCGGCCACGGTTTGCAGGGGACAAGATCACCTTTGTGGATTTCATCACTTATGATGTCCTTGACCAGCACCAGTGTATTTGAACCCAAGTGCCTGAGGTATTCCCAAACCTGAAGGACTTCATGACCTGCTTTGAGGGCCTGAAGAATATCTCTGCCTACATGAAGTCCAGCTGCTTCCTCCCAACACCTGTGTTTTCAAAGATGGCCACAATAAGTAAGAGTCCGTAATGCCCAGACTGAGAGGAAGGATCTGTCCTTGCCCCTGCTGGCCCCAGGTTCCTCACACAGCTGGTTCTCTGCCCCTAGGCATCAGTCTTCACAGTCCTTTCTTCTCTTTCCACTCCATCCTCCTCTGCAAGGGGTCCTTGGCTCCCTTTCTTCTTCCCAGTTCCTCCCCCAGTGGAACCCCTGCAAGCTTCATCTCCCATTTTTTTTTTTTTTTTTTTGGTACTGGAGATTGAACTCAGGGGCACTTGACCACTGAGCCACATCCCCAGCCCTATTTTGTGTTTTATAGAGAGACAGGGTCTCACTGAGTTGCTTAGCGCCTCACGGTTGCTGAGGCTGGCTTTGAACTTGCGATTCTCCTGTCTCAGCCTCCCTAAGTGCTGGGATTACAGGCTTGAGCCACCGTGCCTGGCTTTCATCTCCCATTCTTCTTCAGCAATGTCTCCTCCCTCTTCTTTCTCTGCCCTAAATTCAACCATACAATCCTTGGCTCTGATTTGAGGAGCTGATTGCATCTCTACTCCTGAGAACTGTCTGAAAATCCAGTGAACTGTCCGGACCCCATAGTGGCAGCTACCTGGGCCTGGTCTGATCCCAATAAAGCCTGAAACACACACACACACACACACAAGCTGGAATTACAGGCAGGTGCTACCATACCTAGATTACCAATGTATTTTGCCTGGAGCCATACGTGTGGCTTTTGATCAACCCCTCTGTCTGTAGTCAGTATTCATATCAAATGGGTAGACTTTATGGTGATATTCTGGACATAGCAATTGCTGGTGGCAGTGGTCCTCTGTCTCACTTATAGTAATAATGAAGAATAACTTGTCTTCTATAATGCTTTCTGCTTTACAGAGAAGTATACAGAGGAAAATGACATTATGAATAGTGTATATGTGGTATATTATTAAGCACTGAAACCTCCAAATGTGTTTGTGTGTGTGTGAGGTGGGGGGAGCGGGGAAGAGAGAAAGACAGAACTGAAATGCTTGACATTTTTTAGCCTGCTTCCCCATGAACAGCTGGTTAAATTCCTAACTTGTGAGACTTGAGACTGCTTGGCTAGGAGTTGTTGAATTTCATAGAGCAGAAAAATGCTTTCTGTAAGCTTTAAGCAGGAGAGTCTTTCATGTTTTCATGGAAAATGCAGACTTTTTTAACCTTAGTCTTGATTACTAGCAATCCATTGTTCCTGTACCCCTCCCTCTGCTCCCTGCCAAACTTTTTTTTTTTTTTGGTACTCAGGGGCACTCAATCACTGAGCCACATCCCCAGCCCTATTTTGTATTTTATTTAGAGACGGGGTCTCACTGAGTTGCTTAGCGCCTCGCTGTTGCTGAGGCTGGCTTTGAACTCGCGATTCTCCTGTCTCAGCCTCCCAAAGTGCTGGGATTATAGGCGTGCGCCACTGCACCCGGCTACATCTTAAAACAGGGAAGAGGGAGCAAAAAAATAACAAACCCAGCTGCTACTTCTGAAAAAATAGAGGAAAAAAACTTTCATGTATAAATGAACTAACACTGTTACCAAATATACAGTGTCCAATTTAGCAGGGAGAGCTGCTTGCTTCGTTTAGTTACTAAATGAATCTGGTTTTTTTTTTTTTTTTTTTTTTTTTTGTACCAGGGATTGAACTCAGGGGTACTCACCACTGAGCCACATCCCCACCCCTATTTTGTGTTTTATGTAGAGACAGGGTTTCACTGAGTTGCTTAGCGCCTCGCTGTTGCTGAGGCTGGCTTTAAGGGCTGGGATTACAGGCTTGAGCCACCGCGCCCAGCGTAAATGAATCCTAAGTGCATGTTTCATGGCCATTATGTATGCCTCCTCAAAGCCTTTCAGTGGCTCCTTTTTTCCAGGTGTAAAATAATTTTATTCTATAAATTATAAACCACCTTTTCTCTCGAGTTTATCTAATGATCCTCATAGCCGTTATCTCCCACCCTTCCATTCCTCTTCATGCACTATTTTCTGTCCCTACGTGTATTGTATTTGGTTGATTCTAGCATAACATTTTTTTCACATTTTAACATCACTAAAATCAGGAAGTGATTATAACCTGATTATAACCTGAAAATTTATATCTTTATCTTATATCTGAAATTTAATGAAATATAATAAGTTCTTCCTGAGTGAAGAGTTTATCTCCTACCAGTTATGAATGATTCATCATTTTGACTCATTGGCTTCAATTCATAATCCTTCTAGGAAGAAATCTTGGGGACTGGGGTTGTAGCTCAGTGGGTCAACACTTGTCTGGTAAGCATGAGGTCCTGGGTTCAGCACCCACCATGTCACAAAAAAAAAAAAGAAAGAAGAAATCTTGAGGCTAGAGGTGCAGCTCAGTGTACAGCACATATTTAGCATGAACAAGGCCCTGATCAAGGCCCTGGGTTCAGTCCCCAGAACTAAAGAAGTACGAAAAACAATAATTCCAATATTTCTAGTACTCTGGTACATGCATTCATAAGAAGTGGCATATAAATCTACTTTCTCACTTAATGACTACATATCCCACTTAATGACTACATAAATTATTACATAATTTATCAAAATTTTATTAGCTAACCCATATTGATATTATGAATAATGTTCATATAAAGATACTTTGTATACTTATCTACTTATTTCCCTAGGATACTTTTTTTTTTTTTTGGTTCTGGGGATTGAACTCAGGGGTGCTTGATTACTGAGCCACATCCCCAGCCCTATTTTGTGCTTTATTTAGAGACAGTGTCTTACTGAGTTGCTTAGCGCCTTGCCTCACCATTGCTGAGGCTGGCTTTAAACTCACAGTTGTCCTGCCTCAACCTCCCAAAGTGCTGGGATTACAGGCGTGTGCCACTGCACCCAGCTGAGAAAATTATATTTGAGAGATCAGTGAAGAGGTTGCTAAGATACATCAGTCAGAGGTTTGAGAATCTCCTTCTAAAGCCAGGCATGATGGCACACACCTATAATCCCAGCTACTTGGGAGGCTGAGGCAGGAGGATCACCAGTTTGAGGTCAGCAACTTAGTGAGACCCTGTCTCAAAATAAGAAATAAAAAATAGAAGTCTGGGATATAACTTAGTGTCTAGCTCCTGGGTTCAATCCCCAATACTGAAGAAAAAAAAATCCTTTTGTGCCCTCTCAACTGTTCAAAACTCTCTCCATTGTTCCTTCTGGAAGCTTGAATCCTTCACAAACTTTCTGATGTTCTTAATCTCTGTACTGAATACACCCTCTTCCCCCTTGCCTTAAACTTACTTTGTTTCTCAGGAATGTATTTCAGCTGAGTCTGCTTGAGCAGAGCTTATTCATCTCACCATTGGATCCAGGGCGTCCCTATTTGCAAACCGTGTCTTGTCATCTCCCTTGTCCCTATTCTGTGATGACCGTGTAGTCCAGCTTTCTCGCATCCTCACTTAGCTCTCGTTCACTTTTCAGCACATTGCAAACTCTCCTGAGACTTCTTGGCAATGATCACTTAGGTTCTAAATCCAATGAATAACATTTTAACTCTGGAGCAATTGACCATTGTTTCTTCTTAACAGATTCTTCAGAAATTATCTCCTCCTACCCCTCTGGCCATTCTTCTCAGTATCTTTCCCTGCCTCTTCCTCTCCCCTTTTCTCAAATACGAATTTCCATCTTCCTTTTTTACCTACCATGTTCTTCCAATGGCTTGAATGATGACCTGTGTGTTGGTGAGTTAATGATTAACAAATCCATACCACCAAAGCCAGGGCTCTCTCTTGAGCTCTACGTCTCTCTCTCTCTCTCTATATATATATTCTACTGTCTAGTGGACAGCACCAACTCAGTGTTTAACTGGAATTCCAATTCAACATTCTCCCAAGTGTAAACTGTTTACCATCTACCTACGAACCCAACAAAAACACTTCAGCTTTCCTATTTTAGTAACTACATTTAATCAGCTCCTGAATCTTACTAATTCCGCCTTTTATTGTGTCTTATAACTGTCTCTACTACTTTTTTTTTTTTTTTCAGTGCTGGGAATAGAACTCAGGGCCCTGTGTGTGCTAGGCAAGTGGTCTACCACTAAGCTACATCCCCAACCCTCCATATAACTTCTTTAATATAGGATTTGATTATCCTTTGCCTAAAATACTAAATTTTTATTTCAAAGTTTTTAAGTATACACAGAGAATAATGAAGGCTGTCATTGGATTTAATATTTTAACTTTTGCCATAGTTATTTCATCTATTTTTTGCTCTATTTTGAGAGCAAATCCAGACATTATGACCCTATGCGTCAACACTTCAGTATGTTGCTTTGTTACACTACCACAATAGTATTATCACACCTAACAAAATTAACTCTATTTCCTTAACATCAACTAATACTCTGTCTCCCAAAGTTTCTCTTTACAGTCGATCTACTTCAATCAGGATTCAAATAAGGTCCATACATTGCATTTAGTTGTTTACCTTTTAGAAACTTAAACAATCCCCTCCCTTTTATCCTTTTCATTGATTTGTTGAAGTGACTAGATGAGCTATTTTGTCTCATTTAAATGTTAGCAGCAAGCTAGGTACCATGGCTCACATCTGCAGTCCCTGCTACTCAGGAGGCTGAGGCAGGAGCACTGCTTGAGCCCAGGAATTTGAAGTCAGCTTGGGCAACATAGCAAGATCTTGTCTCGATAAATAAATAAATAAATAAATAAATGTTTGTAGTGGTCACTTAGTCTGTTTGCTTGGAGTCCTGTTCTTTCTCACCCATCCCCTAAACCATCTTCTGCACTAACAGTCATCTTTTCAAAATGCTGATTGGATCATGTTACTTTCCTGCTTGAAATTCTTGAACAGTTCATATGAGCTACTAGGATAAAATTCAAACTTCTTCCATTTTTATATAATATTTCTATTGCTCTTTACCTAAATTTTCAATCTCATTTTTGGTGGTCATTTCCTTATATTATGCAGCCTAAAAAAGTGACGTTTTTTTACCTCAAACACCAGGCTCATTCTCTGTCTGAATGCCATGTACTTCATCCCCCCCTAAAAAAAACTTTTATTTCCCAAAGTTCAGCTTAAGCATCACCTCCTCTATGACATTTCTCTGGTTCCTTGAACCTCAACCAAGGAAAACTATTTTCTCTTTCCATCTTGGCCTCTGCATTCCTTCCCCACACGGAAGTGTTGACACTGCTAGCTCCTGAGGCTCTTGAGGCTGAGTCCTGTTCATTGTTATTTTATCAGTTCACAGGGGCCTATCAAATAGGGGGCTTTTAATAAATGTTTATAGTAGGCAAATGAACAACAAATGAATGGGTTTACATTACAACCTGGTAAGCAATAAATTTGTTCTAAGAACTTCCTAATAGTCTCCCATACTCATAACTCTTGAGGCCAAGGACATAGCCAGGGCCAGGTCGCGGGAGGCCTATCCTCTTTGAGATCAGGGCCCTGACCTTCTGCTTGTTAAGTTCTGTCTTGTGTCTCTGTGAGAGTCCTGTGGCATTTGGTGACTCAGACTCTATTACAAGACCACTGAGTTCTCAACAAAGGAAGCATTTCTGAAAATACAGTTCTTAGGTGAGGAGAATTCCTTTCTCAGAGGTAGAAATTTGCTTTCCTGACCCATATGGTTTATTATCAAGAACAGGATAAAATTGGGAAAGGCAATTTAGTGCCAAAGCTGATTAACAGGCTGTTTTGTTCAGCGTCAGATATTTAAAGTCTGTTTAATATTATGATGCTGTGCATGTCACTTCCCTCTTTTGGTTTATGTTTTTAAACCTCCCAAATAAAGGTATTAGACTAGATGATCTCTAATATCACTTACAATTCTATCATTTTATTATCTAATTCTTACATAATACCAGAATACCATGTGTTTGATATGGTAAAGGATCGAGAATTATTAATGATGTTTTACAGATAGGAAAACTGAGTTAAGTCAAGGATTTGCTTCAGACATGTGGAATCCTTCCTGAGCTCTATTTCATTAAGCAATAAATATTTCCTGACTCCTAGGTAGGACTGCAGTATCTTTCTCTTTAGAAAAGCTACTCTGCAAATGTGCCCCCAATGACCCCTGCCACTCTGCCCTGCAGAAAGAAACAAAAGTCAGAATATTATTATGAAAAATATTAGAGCACCATTTATTCCACTCTCACAGCCCCTCCTAGGCTTTGAATTTCACAGTATTGAAAGTAAGAAAATTCAATGGCACTCAGACAACCACGGGCATGTAAGAGAAAGGCTGCAGAAGAAGGGAACAGATTGGAAGCTGCTGAGGATGCATTTCTGTGATCTATGGACTAAGATAGAAGGGGGCACTGATCCCAAGGGCAAAAATGACAAGGTCAGCCTCATCTCTTCTCTCTGTTCTTGGCAACAGCCAGTCGCGCCAGAAAGAGCAATCTGTCAAATCTAATTAGAGTAGAAGAAAGTGAACAATGGGCGCCCAGCTCTAAAATGACAGCCCAGTATAATGGGGTGGAGGAGCTTGGGAGGGATGTGTGCTTTGTGTGCTTGGAAATGTTTCCTTCAAATGGATCCTTCTGAACTCAAACTGCAAAACATCTGTAACTGGACTCTTATTTACTTCACCAGAACTCTTCAGGTCCTTGCTGTTTTTTAACTCATGCACCTCCAGCAAAAGCAGAGGAGAACCTGGCTCTGTTTCAAAGGTGAGACTGTAAATGAAAATAGTTACCTTATGCATGGCTTGGACTTGGTGATATGTGCATGCAACTAATATTTATAAATTAGTCATTTTTAAATGTATATTGTTGGCATTAATATTTCTTGTATTATTTTTGTAATCATTTTTATTATAAGGCTTATAATCGGGTTCTTGACATTTTAGAACAGCCTGAAATTCTGGTAAGACCACAAACCTTTTAAGACACACACACAAAATTATATTTTTGGCTTATACTTTAAACCTCTTAAAGGCCTCTTAGATTTAGGTGTTTTAGATTTTTCATCAAAAGTACATTTCACAGGAAAGGGGTATATTTTGTAAATTCAATTAAATAAGTATGTTCCTTAAAATAAATAAATCAATACAGGTTATTGAAGCTTAAAAAAACATTCATTTGCATAATCTAAAATCTCAAATAAGGAAGCCTGTCATCACCAAATACTATACTGGAGACTAATGGTTTATTAATTTAACTCTGCCTCAGTGTGGGATATTGAGACATCTTTTAAATGTGAGGAAAAAACAATTCTGTGAAGTGGTAGGAAGAGAATAGAAAAAAATAAGCTCGAACATAACTCATAATTTATATGTCTCAGTCTGCCTGGATTTGATATTATTTTCTATTTATTTTCCATTTAATCCTCTCAGCATTCTGTGAAGTGTTATTATTCTCTCTAGTCTGCAGATAAGGAAATTAGCCCAAGGTTACAAAGAAATACACAGCTAGGCCTTGAACCCAGGTTGTCTGATTCTAAGCCTCATGATCTTTACAGGACCATTTATCTATTAGAGATAAGCACTAAATTATTTTAAATCATTAATTTCACAATATTATCAACACAAGGACTGTAATCTGTTGGCCTTTTATGGATATAAATAAGGCAGCTTGGTGTATCTGTACCACTTATATTACTTTACTGCACGTTGCTAAACTTTATTTTCTAAATCATAACTGATTTCTTTTCCACCCTCTATTTCTTTTCTTTTACATACCCACTATATGAATAGATTATCTTATAAAAAGATAAAGTCCAGGGGCTGGGGTTGTGGCTCAGTGGTAGAGCACTTCCCTTGCATGTGTGAGGCACTGGGTTCAATTCTCAGCACCACATATAAATAAATAAAATAAAGATCCATTGACAACTAAAAAAAAATTAAAAAAAAAAAAAGATAAAGTCCACTATTATTCCAATTTCACCCCAAACTGGTCCTCTCCTCAGAGAAACCAATTTGGGGTATAGCCAACTGTTTGTATAGATGTGTGTGTGTGTGTGTGTGTGTGTGTGTGTGCATGTATCATATTGCTTTGTGTGGCTTTTGCAAACAAATGGCTGAGTGAGGTGGTGTACTTAATCCCAGCAATTTGGGATGCTGAGGCATGACAGTTGCAAATTGGAGGCCAGCTTAGGCAACTTAGCAAGACCCTGTCTCAAAATAAAAAAAATTAAAAATTAAAAAATAAAAAGGGACTAAGACAACAGAAAAGGGAATGAAAATGAAGTAAATCAAATTTCATTCATGTATAATTTTGTCAAAATGAACCCAACTTCTATGTATAACTATAATGCTCTAATTTAAAAAAAAAAATAAGGCCTGGGGATGTAGCTGGGTGGTAAAGTGCCCTTAGGTTCAAATCCCCAATACCACCAAACCCCCTACAATAAATAAACAAATAAATAAATAAATAGTGCCACAATAGACTTTTTTTTTTTTTTTTTGTACTGGGGATTGAACTCAAGGGTGCTTTGCCTCTGAGCTACATCTCCAGCTCATTTTTTGTTTTGCTAAACTTCTTAGGGCCTCATTAAATTGCTGAGGTTGGCCTAAAGTTGCTGAAATTACAGGTGTGCTCCATTGTGCCAGGCTCAAGCTACGCTTCTGTTCTCAACTTGCTTTTTTAAAACTGTGTCTTGTGGGCTGGGGCTGGGCCTCAGTGATAGAGCACTTACTTGCATAGAACATATGAGGCACTGGATTTGATCCTCAGCATCACATAAAAATAAATAAATAAAATAAAGATATTGTATTCACCTCCAACTAAAAAAATTTTTTAAAAGTACAACTAAAAAAATAAAAAGACCTGTGTCTTATGAAAGTCAGTAGGTTAAATCTAATTTATTCTGCAAAATGTTATATAGCATTGTATGCATTATCATTCACATTGTTTTTTTATCTTGCTTGTGGTTTTGAAATGGCTTCATGGCATAACAAGTCAACATTTAATCATGTTTGTATTCAATGGGCAGGTAGAGACAGGCACAAGCTCTATAGTTGATTGGAGTGTTGCTAACAACATATAACAATGGAAGAGAAAGGAGCAAGGGCCCGTATTAGCCCTGTGAGGCCCAGGGCAAGCACCAGTGTTATCAGATTTGTTATTTTTCTGTCTCCCAAAATTTTAGCATTTTTTACCCATCTGTTCACATACATAAGAGACTATAGTAACATACTTCACAGAGTGCTGTGAGGATTAAAATGAGGTAACATATAGGAAAAAGCAGCAAACCCAGGCATATTGAGCTGTAAAAGTTATGAATTATGCTTGAACTTCCCCCCTTTCCCTCTCTCCCTCTCCCACTGTGAGGCTCAAGAAAGGATGGTTAATAAATAGAGTTGTGGGGCTGGGATTGTGGCTCAGTGGTAGCGTGCCCGCCTAGCACGCCTGAGGCACTGGGTTCGATCCTCAGCACCACATAAAAATAAAATAAAGACATTCTGTCCATGTACAACTAAAAAATAAATATTTAAAATAAATAAATAAATAAAATAAATAGAGTTGTGAATGTCATTAGTAGATATTCTGGTGCAGGATTGTGCCTAAAAGCATTAGTGACTGACTGACTGATAGCTGGATTAGTCCTGATGTGACAACTATTAGTTGTGTGACTATGTAATGTTTTGTCATATGTAAAATTAGGGGAGTAATAATAGTAAAACAGCCTGTAAGGTGGAATGAAGTTTAAATGAGATGATATATGGACTTAGTATATTTCTGGTATATAAGGGTATCAGTTGCTCTCATTATCACTTAGTGAAGTTACAATATCCCCACTTCTATATTCTATTGTCACTTTCTTCAGAGATGACAATAAAGACCAAACCAAGCTGAGCAAAGTGGTACATGCCTATAATCCCAGTGATTTGGGAAGCTGAGCCATGAGGATTACACATTGGAGACCTGCTTCAGCAACTTAGTGAGACTCAGTCTCAAAATAAAAAATAGGGCAGCCTGGTGAAGTGGCCCATGCCTTTAATCCCTGTGACTTGGGAGACTGAGGCAGGAGGATTGCAAGTTCAAGACCAGCCTCAGCAATTTAGTGAGGCCCTAAGCAATTTAGTGGGACCCTGTTTAAAAATAATAAATAATAAAAAGGGGCTGTGGATGTGGCTCAGTGATTAAGTGCTTCTGGGTTCAATCCCAATTAAAAACAAACAAACAAACAAAAACAGACCAAGCCAAATTTCCAGATTATCTTTTTCTTTTGTATTACTTGGGGTTGAACCCAGGGTCTCACATATGCTAGGTAAATAGGTAAACACCTTACCATGGAGCTACCTCCCCAGCCCTGAATCTCCAGGTTTGATTACAGCTATTCATTGTTCCTTCAGTGCATTTTTTTTTAAAGCAAGTATTCCTGAATGCCTTCTACATGTCTAGTACTCTACTGAGTATTTGTAAAAAAATATATATAGTCAGTGTAAAACAGGGTTCTTGCCCTCAAAGTGGTTATAAATTTTAAATTGAAGTTCCTTAAAATATGAGGAATACCTGCTCATTTTTTTCTATATCAAGCTGCAGAATTACTTTAGAAGCTTGTCTGGGCCTCACCTATAAAACTGGAGCCATGGCTGAATGCAATACACATGTCTGTAATCTCAATGACTTGGGAGACTGAGGCAGGAGGATCACAAATGTGAAGCCAGTCTAAGCAACTTAACGAGGCACTCAGCAACTTGGTGAGACCCTGTCTTAAAATAAAAAACCAAAAAAAGGATTGGGGATATATCTCAGTGGTAAAGCACTCCTGAGTTCAATCCCAATACAAAAACAAAAATTGGAGCCATTAGATCATCTCTCCCTTGGCGTTAATACTGGGCTGGTTCCTGGCTTGGGGGTTGCTCTCACTTCCTCTTGAGATCAGGAAAGAATGAGGCTAAAGGCTGGCTGAGAGCAGCTGTACTCCCAATAGCCTAAAGTTTGCTTTCACAGTAACGTGGATATTATGTTGTTCTGAACACAGCAATGAGTGGATAATTAGTGGGTCAATGAAACCCCCAAATAGAATAGAAACTCTCTTAAGGAGCTATGCATAAAGGATGAAACTACCTTGCTTTTGGGGTAAATTCCCAGGGAATAAATCTCTGACGTTTCCAAAACATTTGCCTAGTCTTCAATCCAGTAAGCTTTCTCTCACTCACAGAATCCATTTTCTGTTTGTGCATAAACTCCTTCCAGCCATCCCAAACTGAAATTCCAGCTGGACATAAAAGGCCACTTCAGCTGTCAAGAGCAGAAGCCATGTGTGGATTTTGGTTTAAGAATCAGTCCTGGCAGCAGATGCTCTGAGTGCTTGGGGAGTGGCACGCCTGTTCCTAGGACAGGAGCCAAACACCTTTTGTCATATTTCCACATTGAAATCAGGGATAGGCAATTCTGATTTTTTTAAGGGACTATATTAAATCACTCTTATGAAAACAATATCACTTATAATGTAAAAAGGTGAGATTTCTCAGAGAGCCCTCTCTTTTACTGCTGAAGAAATTCCTTGGCAAATAAATCTGCTCACTAAATGTGTTAGCATAGAGTTGTAAATATAAGATTATGATGTAATTATTGGGTTAAGTACAATTCAAAACATCATGTCTGCAGCACTTCTTTCTGAAGGTGATCTTTTAATTTCATTTTCATGTTTCTGAAATTTTTGCCTGGAAACCCAAAATAAACACTTAAAAGGCTGAGGGTGTAGCTCAGTGGTAGAGCGCTTGCCAAACCTGCAAAACTCTGGGTTCCATCCCTAGCACCAAAGGAAAAAAATTATAGTATGTTAGAATCCTAAAAATAGTTAGACCGTGCATTTCAGTCAAAGTTCAGGACTCCAGAAATATGCTGTCAAATCGGTGTTGGCAATTAATTTACACCTCCCCCCCCAAAACATTCCCTTGCTGACACCTCCTGCAAGAGGTGAAAGCAGCTGGTGTACGAGACTTGAGAGAGAGCCCATTTTCCAAGGAAGAACAAAGATGAAGCAAGCGCCCCTCCCCCCTCAGAGAAGCCACTTTGCTTTGTACGGTGAACTAGTGCTGCTCCCTCTGGGAGCAGGGGAGGCTCAGAGCTGTGCTCCTGAGATTAGTTTAGTAAACCCTTGGTTCAGCACTCCAGGGGGGTGAGGGGAGGTGTGTGCCTGCATGGTGTTAATGTTATCTGTTCCATGTTCACATATCTGTAACCGAAAGCTTGGTCCTTGTCTCCAATGCCAATCAATGCCAATTTTATAATGAGGACATTTAAAAATATATATATTTTTAGTTGTGCATGGACACAATACCTTTATTTTTATTTACTTATATGTGGTGCTGAGGATCAAACCCAGTGCTTCACACATGCTAGGCAAGCGCTCTACCACTGAGCCACAACCCCAGCCCCCGAGGACACGGTTTTGGGAAAAAGGAAAAAGGTTTATTGCTTTGCTAGCAAAGGAGAAAACTCCTGACCCAAAGGCTGTCTCTCGATCAGGAGGGACAGAGTGGGGGGTTAAAGGGTTACTTTCCAGGTGAGCTCTGGTAGAGGGTCCCAGGGCTCCCTGATGGTGTGTCAGGATTCACTTATTAATTTGGGAGACATTCGCTTCCCAGATCCTCAGCAGGGATCTCCTTCCTGTAGTGGGTGTGTTCAAGGGCAGTTAACTAGGGGAAGAAAAGATAACACTGGCTCCCTAATCTTGTTAGGGGAGGGGGAGAGGGGAGAAGAAAGAAAAAACATTTTTTTAAAAAAATAAATCTTAGAGCAACAAGGGCTATATTCAGAAGGCGAAGGGACTACTGTTACATATTCTCTCCCCGAAGGACACTTGTGCAATACAGTAACAGGGAGGCATTCCACTCCTTTACTTTTGTTTCTCTGCAAATAAATAAATGTCAGGCATCTTCCTGGATTGGTCCCTGATTCACTAAAAGTTATTATATTTCCACTGCTCTTTTTTTGTCCTCCAAACACTGAGCTCTCTGTGCTCATCTGGTTGGATCCAGATTTTGAGGGCTATGGCCCAAGTCGTCATTTAAAAGACTCGAGAAGCCGGGCACGGTGGCGCAAGCCTGTAATCCCAGCACTTAGGGAGGCTGAGACAGGAGAATTGCAAGTTCAAAGCCAGCCTCAGCAACGGCGAAGTGCTAAGCAACTCAGTGAGACCCTGTCTCTACATAAAACACAAAATAAGGCTGGGAATGTGGCTCAGTGGTCGAGTGCCCCTGAGTTCAATCTCCAGTACCAAAAAAAATAAAATAAAATAAAATAAAATAAAATAAAAGACTTGAGGGCACAACCCTCCTAATCTTCCAGCTGGGTTCCTAATTTTGGTGGTTTTGGTGCCACTGGAAGAAAGACAGGGCCCTGCTTTGAACCAGAGCCTATAACTAATGCCTACAGCTATGCTCTGGTGGGAGATGGAAATTTTCTTGTCAAACCGGGACCTGGTAAACAGTATGCCTTTCAGCCACAGTGTTCATCTGTGAAATTGTCCATCTATGGGTCTTCACTTTTCTATAGGAAAAACGAAGATGTAAGATTCTTAGTCTTAAAGCGATTAATTGCTGCAAGTGGAAGGGACTAGAAGGTTATTACTAAATCATTTGGACAACATGAAGGACAGGGCTCTGTAGGAGAAAGCATGTGCTTAAGGAAGGGCAATATAAAAAGAGGGAAGCTGCACTTTGGCATCATCTTATGGGTTACAATTCCTGGCAAGCAGGCAGCTCAAGAGCAGAAGCGCAACCCGTCATCTTTCCGTGGGCTTCAGCCATAGGGGGAGAAAGGTGGTACCACAATTCTCTCCCAGTGGATGACGATGACGCGTTCTAAGCAGATGCGTGCAGAGACTCCTATCAAATGAGCGAAGAGAAAAAGGAAGTGGGGAGAGGAGGAGGGACTCCAGAAATGGCACTGCAACAATACTGGAATAAAAATGAGGGGCAGAAATGATAAGCACATCCACTTTGAAACTCAACCCCCTGCTCATTTTCCAATTTTCCCTCAGGACCTCTTTTAATATTTTGTAAATACCGTTAAAGTGGGCTAGAATAAATAAAAGCAGACCCCTACCAGATTCTATTTTTCATTCTTCTTTAGGATTGTTTAAAATAACAACATTATCCTAAAAATAAAACCCATCTTTTGTAGCTTCAAGGAGCATTAAAAACCGTTAAAGCTCTCTGAAACATTGCCTGCCAAACCATCGTGGGCCTTTAGCTTTTTCCTCTCCACAGAAAGGCGGTTCTGGCTGTGCCCATTATTCTCAGTTACGTGGGTTAGAGGGTGAAAAGCGCAACATCCTGAGTGCCAGCGTCGCTGGGAAAGTGCAAGGTCCACGCCCTACCCGAAGCCGCCTGGCAGCCTCTGGGGAGCTCTGAGGTCTTTGTCCCTTTTCACCAGCAGGCGGCGCTGTCTTCGGGGAAACAGCGGCCACCGCCCTGTCAGCCACAAAGGCCATTTCCGCAGTAGTTCCGTGGGCTTGTTCTCACTAGGCCTTGCTGGTCTGTTTAGAAACTGCTTTTCTTCACCCAGCGCTGCTTGCTAACGTTGCAGAATGTTGCCCTTGTGGCAATTAGTGATATTTGAAAACTTAGCAAAGGGCTTTCGAAAGAGCATAACAAAAAACTCACAAAAACCATGTATTTGAAATTGCGTAATCAGTGATTTTTTTAAAAAGATCTCAAATGCAGTTCGACTAATGTAAATAAAAATGGCCCCAGAAACGACAAACAAGACAATATATGTTGAAAATTAGAATGCCCCCCCCCCCCAATTTTTTGTTGTTTTTTCCAGACTCTTCTGCGGGCGTGGAGAACAACTCGTGAAAATTCAGCTGCAGCGCCATCTGCTGGACATTTCGCGACACTGCAGGTCCCTGAGACGAAGAAGATGGGGTTGCACTTGAAAGCCAGGCTTTTAGCCCAGGAAAGGCTCTGGCACCAAGGTAGTATTCACATGCATTCTGCTTTCTCTAGGAAGAGAGTAAACTGACCCTTACTAGAAAATGACCCAGTTTCCGCAGGAGCTCTCGAGCCTACGTGAACCGGCATTTATTATATTGGTGGTCTTTTAGGAAAGCCTGGGGCTTTGGGAGGCCAAGAGGCATAATTCATTTCTTTACCCACCTGTCCCTCGGGCCCAAGGCTGAAAACTACATAGTCTATATCTGCACACAAGGGAGTGCCGGGGACAGAAGTCATGGTGTACTTGTTCTCCTGAATGGAACTGATTTTGCAAAATGGAAGGAATTTCAAAGGTGAAGAGGGTGACAGAAATAAAATTAATCTGGGAGTTGGGAGGTGTTGAAATATGACCTTGGCCATGTTTGATATAAGATCATTAAGCCCAGCTGCCATTTTTGAAACTTTTATGTCAGTTCTAATTTACTTGAAGATTTTTCTGTTTAGGAGGCTACAGACCCTTTTCCACACAAAGGTGTAAAACCATTTGCAAACACATTTATATACATACTTGCAACATAAATCTGCGTTCACCATTGATGCATTTCTTTTTTAAAGACCATAATCAGAAAATTTTTAGAAATAGTAGAAAGCAGAATTTTAGATTAGGTTAGAGTTGTCCCACCCATCTGGGAAAATATGGTATCACTGATAGAAGCATTTGTAATGGAAACATATCAAACTTAGTTCTGCTCCTATAAAACTGAATAGTTACTTTCTAACAAAACAGTTTTTGTGTGTTTGGATGATTTTGTATTGGTTTTCCCAAGAGATGAAGTAGATTTATTAACAATGTAGCCAACTGGAACCTCACTCCGTAGTCCTTGGGGTCCATGTTATTTGACTTCATATAGAGGCAATGTTTTGTAAGGTACATAAATAATACCTTTGGTACTTCAATAACTAAGCCCTTTTTGGGCGAGACCTGTCTGATTCTATTGCCATAAGGATCATAGATAAAACATTAATCCTGTATAGGGGTGCTTGAAGAAGATGTTCAGACAACTAAGAAATCAGGATGAAAATCCACTGTGGCAATGAGTCTGTATCAGAAAACTAGAAGACTAAGGGCTTTTTTTTTTTTTTGGTTTTGTTTTTTTCCATTACTGAACATTGAACTCAGGAGTGCTCTATCACTGAGCTAAATTCCCAGTCTTTTTTTTTTTTGAGACAGAGTCTCACTAAGTTGCCCAGGCTGGTTTTGAACTTTCAGTCTCCTTGCCTCAACCTCATGAGTAGTAGGATTCCCAGCTCACTCTTCTTACTTTCTTTCTTTCTTTTTTTTCTTTCTTTCTTTCTCTCTCTCTCTCTCTCCCCCCCTCCCTTCCTTCCTTTCTTTTTTCATATTTTGAATGAACAAAGAGGTATTGGGTTACAAATTGTGCCCAGTATAGAAAATATTTAATGGCTGATGACACATACCTCCTTTTTTTTGTACCGGGGATTGAACTCAGGGACACTCGACCACTGAGCCACATCCCCAGCCCTATTCTGTGTTTTATGTAGAGACAGGGTCTTACTGAGTTGCTTAGTGCCTCGCTGTTGCTGAGGCTGGCTTTGAACTTGTGATTCTCCTGTCTCAGCCTCCCAAAGTGCTGAGATTACAAGCCTGCGCCATCGCGCCCAGCTCACATACCTCACTTCTACTGTATTTGTAGAGAGTCTTTCACTGAAATAAATAACTTGATAACAAATAGTGAAGCACAAGTTGACATAAAGAAGAGAACTGAGGAGCTGGGATTGTAGCTCAGCGGTAGAGCGCTTGCCTCGCATGCGTGAGGCCCTGGGTTCGATCCTCAGCACCACATACAAAGCAATAAAATAAAGACATTGTGTCCATCTACAACTAAAAATATATATATTTAAAAAAAAAAAAAAAGAAGAGAACTGAGCATCTCTCAGCTAAGGTACTTTTAGGAGCTTTGGCTCAGGACAGTGCTGGGAACAAAGGTGGAGCAGTGAGAGCACCCTGAGGCCTCCCAGTCTCCTCTTCTTGTGTGGCACAAAGAAGTTCCTTCATGCAGAATATTTTCCCCTGTCTGGTTCTCTTTATTTCATTAACTGTTTAGAAGGTGCCTCAACCTCAGAGCAGAACCATAACACAAACTACCTGTCACTTTGCTTACAGACATCCCAAGAGCATTCACCAAGCACTATTTCTGGTGAGCCCAAAATAAAAAGGGTATCCATTCTCTCAGCAGTTGAGCTCAAATATTTGTGTTTGGCAAAAAGCAAGGGGAAATATTTTTAGAGATGACCTCTGCCTTGACTTTCAATTTGTTTTATAATTGGACTTTTAAGAGTATATAACTATTCTCAGAAAAGCATGAAACAGATTGAATGTGGGAAAAGTTTCTATCTGGCCGTAGAGTTAAGTTAGTGTACAATCTACAGCACTGCAAAAGAATGATGATGGTGGTGGTGATGATGATGATGATGATGTTAGTGTCCCTCATGGTTGAAATCCTGATTCCAAAGCTGGACACAATGACACACACCTGTATCCCCAGCTACTTGGGAAGCTGAGCCCAAGAGTTTGAGGACAGCCTGAGTAGCATAGCTAGACCTTGTCTCTTAAAAAACAAAACAAGGGGCTGGGATTGTAGCTCAGTGGTAGAGCGCTTGCCTCGCATGCTTGAGGCCCTGGGTTCGATCCTCAGCGCCACATACAAAGCAATAAAATAAAAGACATTGTGTCCATCCACACCTAAAAAAATATTAAAAAAACAAAAAACAAAACCCTGACTCCACAGAAAAATTGCCCTAACAATGTTGATTCAATTTATTTTTGTACTCTCACTATAGATCAGTCCACTTCTCTCTCCTCCCTGAAAAAATGTCAGGTTTCTCAAAGGGTCTTGACCTCTGGCCACTTTCTCTGAGAAGACATCCTTGACCCCTCAAGTGTACTCCTGGTATGCGTGGGCAGCACCTCATGGTTCCCCATCACAAGCTCTTACAATATCATATAATTATCTCTCTGTTTATCTATCTCCCATACTAGACTCTTAAATTCTGTGCAAAAGGAACCAAGGCTATTATGTTCAATTTGTATCCTCAGTGGCTAATGAGTGCCTCAGATATTAGTAGGATTTCAAAGCACTGAGATGGGAGGGAAGGGTACTTACAATGGAGGCCCTGGCATGAGCACATACAAATGTATAGGCCTGGAAGAGTGCCAAGGAGCATGAGAGTGGTTTGGCTGAAGCCTGATGGAACTGACGGTAAATAAGATGGTCAAGAGTCTGGGTTATGACCTCATGAATGTTTGTTGAAGAGAGTGGTCATCATGGAATATATGCAAATGATGAAATGTCTGGTGTATTATATATTAGATAAGTGTTTTGCATAAATTTTCATCAAATGCTTAGAGCCTCAGGTCTAGCTTATACCAAAAAAAAAATTATTTTTTGAGAAAAGAGAAAAGGAGAGTTTATTGCTTTGCTAGCAAAGGGGACTCCTGTTCCAAAGGCTGTGATTCTGCCCATATGCAGGAACAGAGGGCTTTTATAGAGGTGATTCAGAGAAAATGTGATTAGGGACGAGATATCAGGAAGGAGAATATCAGGGAAAAGAAGATCAGGGAGGAGAAGTTTAGGGAAAAGAATACTGGGAAAAAGAAAAAAACATATGTTTCAAAGCCACAAGGTGTATAGTCAAACATCAGGTGAACCCCTGTTACAATTCCCTACTGTCAATTTCTAGCTTCCATTTCTATGGAAAGTGGATAATGACATCTCCAAGCTACCTCCTGCTGAAAGGGGGCAAAGTTGTGGGAAGTAACCCAAAGTCCTTGTTCTCTATCAGGTGGGGCATGGACAGTTAAGGGCATTCAGCATCAGAGCAGTCCAGAGGTCCACAGTGGCAGATGGCAGGTGACTGGACAAGGCACACATAGGGCAAGGATCACGCAAAGTGTCAGGGCCAGAGAGGGGCATCTTTGTTCTCTGCATCCTGGCTCACCTTAGGGGACAAGAGCCAAAATGTTTTTCCTTGGCTCTTTCACTTCCTTGACTTTGGTCTCCAAGTTTTTGGTTTTAAACACCCAACAAGCCAGTTTCACCAGTCTTAAAGAGGGAGTAATAGGTTGTAACTTTTTTTTTTTTTTTTGGTACTCAGGGGCACTCAACCACTGAGCCTCATCCCCAGCCCTATTTTGTGTTTTATGTAGAGACAGGGTCTCACTGAGTTGCTTAGCGCCTCACCCTTGCTGAGGCTGGCTTTGAACTCGTGATTCTCCTGTCTCAGCCTCCCTAAGTGCTGGGATTACAGGTTTGCACCACCGCGCCCAGCTAATTTTTTATTTTTTTTTATACCAGGGATTGAATTTAGGGTTACTCAACCATTAAGTCACATCCCCAGACCTATTTTTGTATGTTATTTAGAGACAGGGTCTCAGTTGCTTAGCATTTTGCTCTTGCTGAGGCTGGCTTTGAACTCATGATCCTCCTGTCTCAGCCTCCTGAACCTCTGAGATTACAGGCATGTGATACTGTGCCCAGCTCTGGAGCCATTTTAACATGGAGTAAGGTGGGAGGCAGAGCCTTATCTCAGGTAAGGTGGGGCACTTCACAAATAACACAATACAGCATTACATCTAAAACATGAATCAAAGGCTAAGACAGCTTTTAACTTTCTTTTTGTGAAAAAAGTGGCAGAATGCTTTCACATTTTACAGTGTCACCTTTAAACAGATCAGGCTTTCCTTTTTTTTCTTTTTTTGGTACTAGAGATTGAACTCAAGGGCACTCGACCACTGAGCCACATCCCCAGCCCTGTTTTTTGTGTCTTATGTAGAGATAGGGTCTCACTGAGTTGCTTAGTGCCTCGCAATTGCTGAGGCTGGCTTTGAACTCGCGATTCTCCTGTCTTAGCCTCCCTAAGTGCTGGGATTACAGGCTTGAGCCACCACTCCCGGCTCAGGCTCTCCTTCATACTTTCCAAAAATACATTTAAATTCCAATTCCAGGGGCCGGGGTGGTGGCTTAGTGGTAGAGCACTTGCCTAGCATGTGTGAGGCACTGGGTTCGATTCTCAGCACCACATATAAATAAATAAAGTCCATTGACAACTAAAAAAAATAATAAATAAATAAATAAATTCCAATTCCAGTGTGAAGAGTAACACAAAATTGTATATACAACTATTGACAATGAGTTACTTTATCCAGGTATAAAACATCAATACATGAACAAATACCAACCAAATATGTTATTTTCATACAAACCTGAGACTTTTGATACACCTAATTTTAGTTTGGAGAATAACAACTTGGCAAAGTGCTCTCCAAGGCTTTACATTTAACTCAGTTTAACTTTTTTTTGGGAGGAGGGGGGTTGAACTCAAGGGTTCTCAACCACTGAACCACATTCCCAGCCCTATTTTGTGTTTTATTTAGAGACAGGGTTTCACTGAGTTGCTTAGTGCCTTGCTTTTGCTGAGGCTGTCTTTGAACTTGGATTCTCCTGTCTCAACCTCCCAGAGTGCTGGGATTACAGGTGCATGCCACCGTGCCTGGCAAGATTAGCTTTTAAAGTACAATTTAGAATCCAGAGTGTACAGTAACATTAATCACAAGTCTGGATGGGTTAACAAAAATCAAAGGATAGCCTTAAATCTCTTATAACTATTAGCAAACAGTGTTAATCATCAGAAATGGACTTAGCCAAAGTAAATAGATATAAGACAGGTCGTCAAATGACAGTATGGCTCTTCTGTGTCAGATACAATGTATAAAAGAGAGCACTTATTGGTTATCTTTTTTTTTTAAATATTTGTTTTAGTTGTAGATGGTCACAAATATCTTTATTTTTATGTGGTGCTGAGGATCGAACCCAGTGCCTCACGCACGCAAGGCAAGCGCTCTACCGCTGAGCCACAATCCCAGCCCCACTTATTGGTTATCTTGCCAGTAAATTTACATAAACTTTCATTTTATAAACTTTTACATAACACTTAGCCAAGGCTTAGACAGGTAATTCTCAGATGTATGTATATACCTAGTCACATATATTTTGGATGGCAACAATATTGTTACAACCTAAATAACAGTTGTTTATTGAACTAGTTACAAAGTAATCATTTAAGACTTTAAAACAGGTACAAACCCTGATTCCTTTAAGATTTAGTTTCCCCAAGTAATAAAACTTAACAAATACAAGGAAATTATCCATAGATAAGAGCAGATCAGTGTTTCAAACTTTGCTTCATGTCAGTACAGTTAAGTTCAAATATCTTGAACTGACTATGCTAATTATAGCCAATTTAATGAAACTTTTTGAGATTCACCTTCCATAAACCTTTTGTGACTATTTAAACCTTCACAACTTTTTTACATCCATAGTTTTGCCCTCTTTCATCTTGGACTTTAGCCCAAAAATATTACTTTACCAGACAAAATACTTTCTCATCCATAACCATTTATTTATTTTTATTTTTAAATATATTTTAGTTATAGATGGACACAGTGTCTTTATTTTGTTTATTTATTTTTATGTGGTGCTGAGGATCGAACCCAGTGCCTCACACTTGAGAGGCAAGTGCTCTGCCACCGAGCCACAACCTCAGCCCCATAACCATTTATTTTACCTTCTAATTTTCCATAGTAAAATGTATTTTCATACCTATAACTTTTTCTTTTCTCTTGTTTAATTTCAGACCCTTTCTTAAATTCACATTTTGAAATAGACCTTATGAATGTTACCTGTGCATTTACTTTACACAACAGGTTTTATCCCAGGAGAGGGTTGAACGATCCAGCATATACAAAAACTGTACCTTAATCTTTTTTTCTCCCAGGTTGCATTTAAGGGGTTGGAGCACAAGATATTTCTGAGCCTGACTGTCTCCATTATCAATCACAGTTCCATCAACTCTGAGTTCCCCACTGCATTATACCTAGAGGTCCCTTTGGGTCCTTTTTGTTACACAAGGCATATTGCTATGCAGTGGAAGACGCCCTTTTCATCCTTTTCTTTAGGCTTCCTTAAAGATCCTTTTGCAGAGGCTGCCTACAAAACACAGGTTGGCCTTAGATTTTGTCTTTTTCTTTTCTGGGTGCCGTTATTTATTCTGCCAGTCTCCTCAAGCATTTAGTTTGGTGGGATACTGTGATAGCAAGAATTGCTTTGCACCAGTGATGAATATCCCCTGGCCAAATGGGGTATCTTATCAGATCTTAAAAGGGGAGATTATTCTTGTCCCCAGGTCATAAGCTGACAGTGCTGGAACCTATTCCCACATCCTTTGTGGCCAGCAGCCTCCACCTACCAAGGGGCAAAAGGGGCTGGGAGGCAGGGCAGAGGTCAGGTTCTCGTTGGCCATTTTTCTATAGCCCAGGCAGCTTTTCTGGGATTTGTTTTTCCCCTAGTTTAGGACTAGTGTCCTGGCCACAGTGAGACGATCTGTGGCTTCCTGGGGCCAGGCTGAGAAACAGTTCTGGGAGTGCCAGCACTAGGTTTAAAAGATTGAAATCTTTTTAACCCTTACTTCCGGTATCTTTCTGTCCTTGCACACCAGAGGCAGTGCCTTTTGGCACCTTCAACTTAGTTGCTGATAGTTCAGACCCTTTATCATGCAACTGCATAAATGCCTGTGCATGCAGAATCTCTTTCATACACTTTACCCCTGACAGACCAACTTCAATGTCAAGATTGTATAATAATCCAGAAAAACCATTCAAAGGCCAGATTGTGTAAACCATCTTTCTCTTAGACAGGCTTATACCTATAGGTGGCCCATTCAGCCAAGATCTCTGTGCTCAAGAGACTACTGGTCAGATCAATGCAGCATGGCCCATGTCTTAAAGGGCTGGTAACAGGGGCCGGGGTGGTGGCTCAGTGGTAGAGCGCTTGCCTAGCATGCGTGAGGCACTGGGTTCAATCCTCAGCACCACATATAAATAAATAAGAAATAAAGGTCCATCAACAATTAAAAAAAAAAAAAAAAAAGGGCTGGTAACAGACCAAAAAACAGACAAGAGAGGATCACTGAAACCAGGACTGATAGACAGGAACCTTTAAAAGAGACAGACCTGCATATAAACATTTCTTCCACTTACTTTACCTTCGACAGACCAACTCCAACTGCAAGATTGTACAGTAATTTAGAAAGCTATTTAAAAGCCAGATCATTACAGTAAAACATTATCTTAGACAGACTTATACGTTTCTTTCTTCAACTCACTATATGTCTGACAAGCCAACTCCAATTGTAAGATTGCACAAAAAAGAAACACAGAGAGACGAGAGGAGCCCCAAAACCATGGCCGACAGATGGGAACCTTTAAATTGACCAGCCAAGATCTTTCCCAAGAGACTACCCATAGAATCAGTGCAGTACTGGTCATGTCTTAAAAAGAGGAGTAATAGCCATGTCTTAAAGGGGGCAGTAACAGATGCAAACAAAACAACCAGACGGAATTCCCAAAACATGGCCAAAAGACAGGAAACTTTAAAACAGACATATAGGGAAAAATCTCAAGTTCCCAACTCCCACTTAACCATGACTTCTACACCAGCAGTGCCACAGATGTCCCCATGAAGAGGGACCAGATGTTCCCACAAAGGGGAACCAGATGTGTAGAATCAAGGGTCTCAGTGTGCACACTGGGAATAGCCAAAGAATAGCCAAAGTTCTCACAACTTTCCTGAGTTCAGTTTCCTTTTTCTCAAAGTAGAGCAACTGATGAAGCAATTTGTGATTTCAGGGAGAGAAGATGGGAGTTTCTTAAAGCAAAAAGAGCTTTGGCAGCTGCTGGGATGGTCTCTCAGTCCCTCCCTTTACTCACAAGAACAGCTCCTCTGGTTCAGTCCAAGGCAAACTCACATTGGCTCCCAATTTCTCCAGTGGTTGGCTCTCAACAAACTCACCAGCCACCTTGTATCCTCAGCATGGAAGTGGGGGTCATTTGGAATGACAGACCTGCCCAAGAAAGCTGGAGCGGGGGCTACTCTCAGGTCCCATCTGGGTCACCAAATTTGTTGCCAAAAGCTTGGTCCTTTTCCCTGATGCCAATCCAATAACGAGGACACAGTTTTCAGAAAAAGGAAAAAGCTGGTTTATTGCTTTGCTAGCAGAGGAGAAACACAGGGTACTCCTGTCCCAAAGGCTATGATTCTAGAAAATATTTAATTGGTAAAAACAGTTCCCATGGCCAAAGCAATTAGTCAAATAGGTTATTTTCTGTCAGAAAAAGTTTAGCTTTTTTTTTTTTTTTTCAGTTAAAAAATACATATGTAGCCTGTAATCCCAGCACTTTGGGAGCCTGGGAGGAGAATCATGAGTTCAAAGCCAGCCTTAGCAATGACGAGGCGCGAAGCAACTCAGTGAGACCCTGTCTCTACATAAAACACAAAATAGGGCTGGGGATGTGGCTCAGTGGTCGAGTGCCCCTGAGTTCAATCCCCAGTACCAAAAAACATATGTATATAGACACTGTAAGGCCTTTCACTTTCTCTCCTGTGACTTCTAATTCTAAGAGAGACAGCTGTGACAGGCACAGAGGCTTGCCATGAATTTGTCAAGTGGATGAAATAAGGCACTGTCCTGTCATTGTTTCTCTTTGCTCTCAAGATTCACCCTTAGTCACCATGCATTGTCAAATGACTCAAATGATCCCTCTGCTTAGGAACAGAGCACATGTACAGTTCAGGGTGGCTGGGGATAGCTTTCTGCTGTGAAGGATAAGGGCAATGGCCAAGGAGAACGAGGAAAAGAGAAACCAACCTAGTGCAAGCCATTCTGAGGCAGATCATTTTCCAGAGGGGGTACATTTGGTAATTCACAATCTGGAAATTGAGCCCTATTACACTGTCTATATTATGTACCGTTAGGAGACTTAGACCCCAGGTTGAAGACTATGTTTTCACAGAACCTGGATTTTATCTTATAGACCAGTGGTCTCCAGAATGGGATATGCAGGAAATACAGAGAAAAAGTATTACAAATTCTATTTATACATTTTTAGGTCATTCTCGCTCTTTAAAAAAAAAATTATTTTTGTAGTTAGAGATGGACATAATGCCTTTATGTGTTTTTTTTTTAATGTAGTGCTAAGGATAAAATAATGCATGCTAGGCAAGTGCTCTGCCACTGAGCTACATCCCCATCATTCTCTTAAACTTTCTATTTTGATAGGTGTTTATATAAAGAAGGGAATGAGGATGTAGCTCAGTGGTATATAACTTACATAGCATGTGGAAGTCCCAGTTTCAAATCCCAGCACCACACATAAATAAATAATTTATATAAAATATAAGCATAATGATATGAAATTTTAAAATAAGTTACACATACGTAAATATCTGCATATATATGCATCCATTTATATGTGGGAGAGAGAAGTTGTATATTACTAAGCACATATAATCAGACAAAATCTGGGCATCACTCATTTTTAGGGATAGTAGAGAAACATTGAAGGCTTCTGAGTAAGGGAATGGAAAGGACATAATTGTTGACAAGAGCAGATGGCAAGGAACAGTGGCAGGCATCAAGAGGGATACATAGGGTTGGGGCTGTAGCTCAGTGGTAGAATGCTTGCCTAGCATGCGTGAGGCACTGGGTTCAATCCTCAGCACCACATATAAATAATAAATGAATAAAATAAAAATCCATCAACAACTAAAAAAATTTAAAAAAAAAAAAAAAAAGAGGGATACATAAAGGTACCACACCCAGCTGGGTGCGGTGGCACATGCCTGTAATCCCAGCATTCTGAGAGGCTGAGACAGGAGAATCGCGAGTTCAAAGCCAGCCTCAGCAAGAGCGAGGAGCTAAGCAATTCAGTGAGACCCTGTCTCTACATAAAACACAAAATAGGGCTGGGGATGTCGCTCAGTGGTCAAGTGCCCCTGAGTTAATTCCTGGTACCAAAAAACAAAAACAAAAGCAAAAAAAACAGTACCACACTTGACTTTAAATAGCTGGTAGTCAGATGTGTGGAAGAACAAGTAACAATAGTGAATAATAAATGGTTCATGGCTAATTAAAGGAGGGATGACGAAGAAGAAATTTAAGAGAGCATAAAAAGTAATTTTTAAAAATCTGTTTTTAAACATGCATCACTTGCAAAAAGAATTGAATTTTTACCAAGGCCCTAAATGGGGCCCCAAATGGCTTCACCACACTATTTTCATTTTGAATTCCACACATTGTTTGGTTATGGTCTGCCTTCTCCAACTTTAACCACCAAATTGATGTTTAGCTTTTGATTCAGAGGATCATGAACTTCAATTCTTAGAAGAAATAGTTAAAAATATGAAATCTTATGATTAAAAAGGATTTACATCAGTGGCTCTGACCTTTCAGAAGACATCTACCTTGTAATAGTTAAAATATCTAGGGAGAAAGGAAGTTGGAGGGACTAACTTGAGTAGCTTCTCTATTTTTAGAAATTCTGTTTTGACCAAAATTTCCCAGAGAGGGAGTTTTTTTTTTAAGTTCCCAAAGAACACCATAATAAGACATAATAATACCTTATAGTTCTGTATAATAGATCAAATCTCAAAAGGTTCTCATGATCTTATCCTTGCTTTCCCACCAATTATGTCTCCTCTGTGTGTAAAGATAAGAGAGGTGTCCCAGACTCAGTCTGAGTAGGAACTCAATCCTCCTGATAAATACTAGGTTGGAAAAGAACACTGAAGCCTCCAACCAGATGCTTATTCAAACCAACCAACTCATCTACATTTCTTTCTTTCTTGGTACTAGGAATTGAACTCAGGGGTGCCTTACCCCTGAACTATACCTCTCAGCCCTATACATTTTTCTTTTCTTTTGAGACAGGGGTCTCACTAAGTTACCAAAATTAGCCTGAAACTTGCAATCCTCTTGCCTCTGGCTCTGAATTGCTGAGATTACAGGTATGTGCCACTGCTCCTGGCTTACAATAACTGTGTAATGAGAAAAACCAAAGTAGCCAGGTGTAGTAGTGCATGCTTGTAATCCTAGTCACTCCAGAAGATGAGGCAAGAGGATTGCAAGTTCAAAGCCAGCATCAGCAACTTAGCAAGGCCCTAGGCAATTTAAAACTTCTCTATTTTTATTAGAGCAAGAGCCTGTCTCAAAATAAAAAATAAAAAAGGGGGTAGGGTTGTGGTTCAGTGGTAGAGTGCTTGCCTGGCATGTGTGAAACACTGGGTTCGATACCCAGCACTATATAAAAATAAATAAAAGTATTATGTCTATAAAAAATTAAAATAAAATAAAAGAGATGAAGATATAGCTCAGTGGCAAAGCACTTCTGGGTTCAGTCCCCAGTACAAAAAAAAAAAAAAAAGTGACTTTCCCCCCTGTGCTGTCATAGCTCAACAACATAAAAGACTTCTACAATGTCAAAAGGTGAGGGCATTTCTCCCCCTGAGAAAGCAAGCAGTCAGTTTCACAGTGGGTGTCCTCTAATCCAATTTAGTTCTTTTTTTAAATTGAATTCAAGTTTAATAATTACAGGCACCGCACTAGTTCTGACACTATCTATCTGGAGATAGTGTCTGATCCTTCATGTTAAAGGTTCAGTTCCAGAGACTTCCCTTCTTCCCCCAACCCCACTGTAGATGCCAACCACAAGCCCCAGGTTGTTTAACTTGTGCTTCTGACTGATCCACTATAAATCAGGATTCTCATAACCTTCTTAGGTTCAATGAATTTGCTTGAGTGGCTCAAAGAACTCAGGGAAACCCAATTTACTGGCTTATTATAAAGGATATTACAAGGCTACAGATGAAGAAATGCATCCCTCTAAGAATTTTCATGTGTTCAGCTATCAGGAAGCTCTTAAACCCTGCCTTCTGGGGTTTTATGGAGACTTCTTTGGATAGGCATGATTAAAGCATGGACAACCATGTCAAAATATGATTGGACATAAAGGGTATGATCTAATGCTAATAGACTAGGTGGGAAGACCCACCAAGACCTGTCGGCTTCAGCATTTTTCTTGGCCTCTCTGTGTAGCATTTCTCTTCCCAGGGCATGGGGCAGGATCCCTCTGGAATGAGAAGGGTCTTATAACCTACCGTTGGACAAGGTAAATCAGAGAACTTCTTTAGGGCTAGCTCCAAGACTGAAAAATATAGTGGAGAGGGAGATTAGAGTTCTTGGGAAAGAAATTATAGTTTCTGTGGTCTTCCTTGGGAGGGAGTCAGGAACCAGGAGCCATGGATGGCCACCAAAACAATACATATTCTATCAGAATAACACCATAGGTATTATTTTGCCATTTAACAGAAGAGAAGAACCAAGACTTGGAGAAGATAGTGCCCTTGCCAAATACACAGTTACTGACAGAGCTAGCATTGAATCCAGGCCTGTCTTGGAGCTTGTTTTTGTATTTTTTGTTTGTTTTGTTTTTTAAGCTGTAGATGGACACAATACCTTTATTTATTTATTTTTATGTGGTGCTGAGGATGGAACCCAGTGCCTCACATGTGCTAGGCAAGTGCTCTACCACTGAGCCACAACCCCAGCCCTTGGAGACTGTTTTAGTGCCTAGGTGGTAACTGGTAATTTTGTTTTGGTACCAAGGATTGAACTCAGGGATACCACTGAGCCACATCCCCAGCCCTATGTTGTGTTTTATGTAGAGACAGGGTCTCACTGAGTTGCTTAGCACCTCACCGTTGCTGAGGCTGGCTTTGAACTCGTGATTCTTCTGTCTCAGCCTCCCTAAGTGCTGGGATTGCAGGCATGTGCCATCGCGCCTGGCAACTGGTAATTTTTGAGAGGACAGTTTCAGTAGAGTAGTACAGGTAGAATACAAATTACAAGGGGTTAGTCCACTTATATACCAAATATTTATTCAGGAGAGTGCAACTTCCAACTATGGCAGAATGACGAGGTGGGTATTTTCTGGAAAAGGAACCACCAAGCTGGAAAAAATGGACAAACACAACCATTTCTAGCAGTGTGGAAATGAATCAAAGGCATATAATAATCTGAAGTGTATTTATGCCTGAATAATTGTTGAACATCATAAAAACAGTGGGAATCTGTGGTATCTTTGCCCGAGAATGCTCCCATTCCCAGCGTTCCCCTCAGCATGTGATTTTTCCTGGGGGTTGGGCAGCAGGGCAGGGATACTATGAGGACCAGCTTTGCAGCTACCATCCAAGCGGGCTTGGTTGATTTGGAGTAGGGGAGGGTCACAGTTCTTCTAACCCCAGTTGTGGCTGGAAAAGCATATTCCTTGTTGTGGCTATGTACATGTATGGTGGAAACTGGAGAGCGTGAGATTTCCATGCTGACTTCTGGCTGACTCTGAGACTGCCTGCGCATAGCAGATATGAAAGGGCCCAACAGAAAGTATCAGTATGCCAGCCTCAGCAACCGCAAAGCGCTAAGCACCTCAGTGAGACCCTGTCTCTACATAAAACACAAAATAGGGCTGGGGATGTGGCTCAGTGGTCAGTGCCGCTGAGTTCAATCTCCACTACCAAAAAGAAAAAAAGAAAGTATCAGAATGCCCAAATAAAATTGCAGATGGCCTGAACTTTGAACAGCATGTTCCCCACCCAACACAAAAATTCATAATCACAGGACGAAAGCTCTATTGGCTCGAGGTATTTGTATTAGTCAGTTTTCTGTCCCTGTGGCAAAATACTTGAGAGAAATCAAAGGAGGAAATTAAAGTAGGAAAGATTTATTTTGGCTCATGGTTTCAGTCCATGGTCACTTGGCTTATTGTTTCTGGGTCTGTGATAAGGCACAGCATGAAGGCTGAGAGCATGTGTTGGAGCAAAACTGCTTACCTCTTGGCAGCTGGAAGGAGAGAAAAAGGGTCTAGGGACAAAATACATCCTTCAAGGGATCCTGCTCCATGCCCTGGAAAGAAGAATGCTACACAGAGAGGCCAACAAGAATGCTGAAGTCCTGTTGAGGACTTGCTGGATTTCCCCACCCAGACTATTAGCATTAGATCATTCCTTTTATGTCCAATTATATTTTGACGTGGTTGTCCATGCTTCAGCCATGCCTAGGCAAAGAAGTCTACATAGCCTGAAGGACCTACTTCCTCCAACTAGGCCCCACCTCAAGTTTCCACCACTTTCCAATAGCTATGAATCCATGAATGGATTAATCCACTGATGAGGTGAGAACCCTCTTGATCCAATCCCAAAGGCCTCACCCCTGAATACTGCTGCAGTGGGAACCAAGTTTTCAACACATGAGCTCAAGTGATAAAGCACCCCCTGGGTTAAATCCCCAGTGAGAGAGAGATATGGGCATATATGTGTGTGTATGTATAGATACAAAGAGAGAAAGGGGCCGGGGAGAGAGAGAGAGAGAGAGAGTGTCTGTATCTTTACCTGACTGGGAATGCAGCTCAGTGATAAAGGACCTCAGGATTCAATCCCCAGGACAAAGGAAAAGAAAGAAATAGAGGAGACAGTCTGGAGGCTAAGACAAGAGGATCTCTTGAGCCCAAGGAGTTCAAGGCCAGCCTGAGAAACATAGATTCTATCTCAAAAAACTAACAAATAAAATAAGAATTCATGGCATAGTAAGGAATACTAAACAGAGCTGGGAGTGGTAGCACATACCTGTAATCCCAAATCTAGAGGCTGAGGCAGGAAGATGAAAAGTTTGAGGCCAGTCTGAGCATCAAACTTTTGTTGTTTCAAAACAACAAAACAAAAGAATATTTAACATAAAAGGATGCAGTAAAGGAGGAAGAGAGGAACAAAAAAAGACAGGGAACTTGCTGGGCATGGTGATACACACCTGTAATCCCAGCAGCTGGGGAGGCTTGCAAGTTCAAAGCCAGCCTCAGCAATGGCGAGGCGCTAAGCAACTCAGTGAGACCCTGTCTCTACATAAAACACAAAATAGGGCTGGAGATGAGGCTCAGTAGTCAAATGCCCCTGAATTTAATCCCCGATACCTCCTCCACACACACACAAAAAAGACAGGGAACTTACAGGAAAAAAAAAATGCCAAAATGGAAAATGTAAGTCCATTCCCATCAAGAATTACATTAATTTGGGGGCTGGGATTGTAGCTCAGTGGTAGAGCGCTTGCCTCGCATGTGTGAGGCCCTGAGTTCGATCCTCAGCACCACATAAAAATAAATAAAGACATTGTGTCCAACTACAACTAAAAAAATTAAAAAAAAAAACACATTAATTTGGGCTGAGTATATAGTTCAGTTGGTAGAGTACCTGCCTCGCATGCACAAGGGCCTGGGTTTAATCCCCAGCACCACAAAATATATATATAAAAATTATGAATGGGGGCTGGGCTTGTGGCTCAGTGGTAGAGTGCTTGCCTAGCATGTGTGAGGCACGGGGTTCAATCCTTAGCAGCACCACATATAAATAAATAAAAATAAAAGCCTATCAACAGGGGCTGGGGCTGTAGCTCAGTGGTAGAGCGCTTGCCTCTTATGCGTGAGTCACTGGGTTCGATCCTCAGCACCACATAAAAATAAATAAATAAAATATATTGTGTCCATGTACAACTAAAATAATATTTTTTAAAAATCCTATCAACAACTAAAACAAACAAAAAATATTTTTAAAAAATTATGAATGGCCTAAACACCCTAAATAAAGAAACTGCCAGAGCAACTCAGTGAGACCCTGTCTCTACATAAAACACAAAATTGGGCTGGGGATGTGGCTCAGTGGTCAAGTGCCCCTGAGTTCAATCTTTAGTACCAAAAAGAAAAAGAAAAAGTAAAGAAACTGCCAGACTAGATGAAAAAGCAAGATATCTACAAGATAAATTTTAGGTTCAATGCTACACATAAATTAGTAAAGGAATAGAATAAGGTATTTCATAGAAATAGCAACCATGAGAGAGCTGTAGTGGTCATATTAATATCAGACAAAATAGACTTAAGACCTTAAGACTCCTCACCACTGAAAAAAGACTATCAGAGACAGAGGGACATTTAATAAAAACAAAAGGATCAGTTCTTCAGGAAAATGTAATAATACTGACATGTAGGATCTCTAAAATACATGAAACAAAAACTGACAGAATTGAAGGGAGAAATAGACAAATCAATAATAATAATTGGGACTTCAATATTCTACTCTTTTTTTTTTGATACCAGGGATTGAACTCAGGGGTACTTGACCACTGTGCCACACCCCTAGCCCTATTTTGTGTTTTATGTAGAGACAGGGTCTCACTGAGTTGCTTAGCGCCTCAACGTTGCTGAGGCTGACTTTGAACTTGCAATTCTCCTGTCTCAGCCTCCCAAAGTGCTGGGGTTACAGGCATGCGTCACCACGCCCGGCTAATACTCCACTCTCTCTTTTTTTTTTTTTTTGTAAGTTGTAGAGGAACACAATACCTTTATTTATTTTATGTGGTGCTGAGGATCAAACCCAGTGCCTCACATATGCGAGGCAAACGCTCAACCGCTGAGCCACAACCCCCAGCCCCTAATACTCCACTCTTAATAGTGGACAGAATAATTAGAAAATCAGCAGGAATCTAGAAGGTTAGAACAACATACCAACAAGCTTGACCCAATTATATGTCAGGCACTCTGACTGATGAGTTCAGAATTTATTGTTTACAAGTGCACACACAGGACATTCTCTAAAGTAGACCATTTATTAGTACATAAAACAATGCTCAATATTAAAATAATTGAAATCAACAAACTACATTCTCTGACCACATGGAATAAGATTACAAATCAATAACAGAAATCTGGGAAATTCCTAAGTATCTGGAAATTAAGAAAACTTCAAAATAGCCCATGGGTCAAAAAAGATATCAGAAGAGAAATTTTTAAATATTTTTAACTGAATGAAAATGAAAACACATATCAAAATTTATGGGAAGTAGCTGGAAATGCTTAGAGGGAAACATCAGAAAAGAAAAAAAAATGTAAGAAAGTCTTAGGATATTGTGAAACATGTATTTGGTCTTTGTTTTTCTTTCATGGCACAGACCTCCTAAAATCTTTTTTTTTTTTTTTTTTGGTACTGGAGCTTGAACTCAGGGACACTCGACCACTGAGCCACGTCCCCAGCCCTATTTTGTGTTTTATGTAGAGACAGGGTCTCACTGAGTTGCTTAGCGCCTCACCATTGCTAAGGCTGGCTTTGAACTCGCGATTCTCCTGTCTCAGCCTCCCTAAGTGCTGGCATTACAGGCTTGCGCCACCACGCCCAGCTCCTCCTAAAATCTTTAGAATCTCCAAAGTGATGTTTTTTGTTTGTTTGTTTGTTGTTGTTGGGTTTTTTTTGTACTGGAGATTGAATGGATCGGTGCTTTACAGCTGATCTACATCCCTAGCCCTTTTCTTTTTATTTTGAAACAGGAAACAGGATCATGCTACTTTGTTGAAGCCAGTGTCCTATACTCCATTCTCCTGCCTCGACCTCCAGAGTTGCTGGGATTACAGATGTATACCACTGTACCTGGCGAGGCCAACAATTTAATTAACCATTCCTACATAATGAAGCTTCCATAAAAAATACTCTTTTTATTTTTTTATTTTTATTTTATTTATTTATTTTATTTTTGGGTACTGGAGATTGAACTCAGGGGCACTCGACCACTGAGCCACATCCCCAGCCCTATTTTGTGTTTTATGTAGAGACAGGGTCTCACTGAGTTGCTTAGCACCTTGCTGTTGCTGAGGCTGGCTTTGAACTCGCGATCCTCCTGTCTCAGCCTCCCTGAGTGCTGGGATTACAAGCGTGCGCCACTGCGCTCGGCTAAAACACTCTTTCTATTTATTTATTAATTTATTTATTCATATTTAATTTATTTATTTGTTCTATTTAGGCTTACATGATAACAGAGTGCAATTTGATTTATTGTACATAGATAGAGGATAACATATCAATTCTCTACTTGTAAGTTGCATAGAATCACAACATATATGCAGTCATACATAAAGTTAGGGCTATGATGACCATCATATTCCACCACCTTTACTGTCCCCATGCCCCCTCCCCCCTTACAACCCTGTGAACAGAGTTCCACCATTGTTCCCATGACCTTCCCCATATTATGGATCAGCATCCACTTATCAACGAGTACATTCGGCATTTGGTTTTCTGAGATTGGCTTACTTCACTTAGCATGATATTTCCAACTCCATCCATTTACCTGCAAATGCCATAATTTTATTCTCTTTTATTGCCGAGTAATATTCCATTGTGTATATATACCACAGTTTCTTTATCCAGTCATCTATCGAAGGGCATCTAGGTTGGTTCCACAGTTTAGCTATTGTGAATTGAGCTGCTATAAACATTGAAGTGGCTGCAGCACTGTAGTTTGCTGTTTTTAAGACTTCTGGGTATAGACCAAGGATTGGGATAGCAGGCTCAAATGGTGGTTCCATTCCAAGTTTTCTAAGGAATCTCCATACTGCTTTCCAGATTGGTTGTACCAATTTGCAGTTCCACCAGCAATGTATGAGCGTGCCTTTTCCCCCACAACCTCGCCAACACTTATTGTTGTTTGTATTCTTGATAATTGCCATTCTGACTGGCATGAGATGAAATCTTAGGGTAGTTTTGGTTTGCATTTCTCTGATTGCTAAAGATGTTGAACATTTTTTCATATGTCTGTTGATGGATTGTATATCTTCTTCTGTGAAGTTTGTGTTCAGCTCTTTGGCCCATTTCTTGATTGGGTTATTAGTTTTTTTGGTGTTTAGCTTTTTGAGTTCTTTATATATCCTGGAGATGAGTGCTCTATCGGATGTGTGTGTGGCAAAGATTTTTTCCCAGAATGTCGGCTGTCTTTTCACTTCATTGATTATTTCTTTTGCTGAGAAGAAGCTTTTTAGTTTGAATCCATCCCGTTTGTTGATTCTTGATTTTACTTCTTGTGCTATGGGAGTCTTGTTAAGGAAGTATGGTCCTAATCTGACATGATGAAGATTTGGGCCTATTTTTTCTTCTATTAGGCGTTGAGTCTCTGGTCTGATTCCCAGGTCCTTGATCCACTTTGAGTTGAATTTTGTGCATGGTGAGAGATAGGGGTTTAGTTTCAATTTGCTGCATATGGATTTCCAGTTTTCCCAGCACCATTTGTTGAAGAGGCTATCTTTTCTCCAGTGTACGTATTTGGCTCCTTTATCTAGTATAAGGTAACTGCATGTAAGCGGGTTCGTCTCTGTGTCTTCTATTCTATACCATTGGTCTACATGTCTATTTTGGTGCCAGTACCATGCTGTTTTTGTTACTATAGCTTTGTAGTATAATCTGAGGTCTGGTATTGTGATGCCTTCTTGCTAAGGATTGCTTTGGCTATTCTGGGTCTCTTATTCTTTCAAATGAATTTCATGATTGCCTTTTCTATTTGTATAAGGAATGATGTTGGGATTTTAATTGTGATTGCATTGAATCTATATAGTGCTTTGGGAAGTATGGCCATTTTGACAATATTGATTCTACCTATCCAGGAGCATGGGAGATTATTCCATCTTCTAAGGTCTTCTTCAATTTCTTTCTTGAAATTGAAGTGTCTTGTAGTTTGCATTATAGAGGTCTTTCACCTCTTTTGTTAAATTGATTCCCAAGTTTTTTTTTTTTTTTTTTTGAGGCTATTGTGAATGGGATAGTTTTCTAATTTCTTTTTCAGAGGGTTTATCACTAATGTATAGAAATGCAATTGATTTGTGGGTGTTGATTTTATATCCTGCTACTTTGCTGAAATCATTTATTAATTCTAAAAGTTTTCTGGTAGAATTTTTTGGATCCTCTAAGTATAGAATCATGTTGTCCACAAATAATGATAGTTTGAGTTCTTCTTTTCTGATTGGTATCCCTTTAATTTCTTTCATCTGTCTAATTGCTCTGGCTAGTGTTTCAAGGACTATGTTGAATAGCAGTGGTGAGAGAGGGCATCCCTGTCTAGTTCCCGTTTTCAGAGGGAATGGTTCCAATTTTTCTCCATTTAGGATGATGCTGGCCTTGGGTTTAGCATAGATAGCTTTTACAAAGTTGAGGAATGTTCCTACTATCCCAAGTTTTTCTAGTGTTTTGAGCATAAAAGGGTGTTGTATTTTGTCAAATGCCTTCTCTGCATCGATTGACAAAATCATATGATTCTTATCTTTAAGTCTATTGATGTGATGGATTATGTTAATTGATTTCCGTATGTTGAATGACCTTGCATCCCTGGGATGAACCCCACTTGATCATGGTGCACTATTTTTTTGATATGTTTTTGTATGTGATTTGCCAGAATTATATTGAGAATTTTTGCATCTATGTTCATCAGGGATATTGGTCTGAAGTTTTCTTTCTTTGATGTGTCTCTGTCTGTTTTTGGAATCAGGGTGATACTTGCCTCATAGAATGAGTTTGGAAGGATTCCCTCCTTTTCTATTTCATGAAATAGTTCGAGGAGAATTGGTATTAGTTCTTCTTTGAAGGTCTTGTAGAACTCAGCTGAGAATCCATCTGGACCTGGGCTTTTCTTGGTTGGAAGGCTCTTGATGGCATCTTCTATTTCCTTGCTTGAAATTGATCTGTTTAAGTTGTGTATGTCCTCTTGGTTCAATTTAGGTAGGTCATATGCCTCTAGAAATTTGTCAGTGTTTTCAGGGTTTTCTATTTTACTGGAGTATAAATTTTCAAAATAGTTTCTAATTATCCTCTGTATTTCAGTAGTGTCTGTCATAAAACACTCTTTTTAAAAATTTTTTTTCATTGTAGATGAACACAATATATTTATTTATTTATTTTTGTGATGCTGAGGATCAAACACAGTACTTCACACATGTGAAGCAAATGCTCTACCACTGAGCCACAACCTCAGCCCATAAAAATACTCCAATGAGGTACAAATTTCTACATAATGAATCTCTCTCAAAGTTTGTTCCTCCTCTCTATTAGGATTGCCTACAAACTGTCCAAAAGTTTAGAGGGAGTTTATACATTCAAAATTGGGATGTGGAGTGAGGAAAACTGGTTGTGTTCCAACCCCAGAGCACAGAGCAGAAAACTGCTTTCTCAACTCACTTCAGTTCTGACACTGAACATATGGGTTTTCCTCCCCCACACCAGCTAATTCTCAATTCTCTGCAATCACAAACCTGAATGTCTTATGATTTAATTCAGTTTTTTTTTTGGGGGGGGTTACCAAGGATTGAAACCAGGGACACTTAACCACTTAGCCACATCCCCAGCCCTCTTTTTTTTTAATGTTTTATTTAGAGACAGGGTCTCACTGAGTTGCTTAGTGCCTCGCTGAGTTGCTGAGGTTGGCTTTGAACCCACAATCCTTCTGCCTCAGCCTCTAGAGCTGCTGGGATTACAGGTGTGCGCCACTACACCAGTCTTAATTCAGTTTTGACACTAATTATCAAAGTTAGCACAGACCCTGCAGGTAAGGGCTCAGGCCCATAAGACTATCCCCAACTTCAGATGCCAGTCACAAGTATTAGGTGCCTACACTTCTGTCTGACTTGGGTATAAATGAGAGGCTCCCACAACCCCCTCCTCGGGTTTGGTTTGCATGTATGTGTGCACAGTGCTGAGGATTGAATCCAGAGTCTCGCACATGCTAGGCAAGGGTTCTACCACTAAGCTACCAGCTCCCTCCTAAGGTTAGAAATTTGCTATAATGGTTCACAGAACTCAGAGAAACACTTGTGTTTATTGATTTATTGTAAAGGATATTATAAAGGATACAAATGAACAGTCAAATGAAGAGATACATAGGGCAAGGTATAGAAGGGTCTCGAGTGCAAGAGCTTTCCTGTTCCCATGGAGTTGAGGTATGCTACCCTCTTGACAAAGGGATGTTTTCTTATAATCCACCCTGGAGCTCTTAAGGAATTTTCATGGAGATTTCATCATGTAGGTCTGATCAACTATTAGCTCAATCTCCAGCCCTTCTCCCTCTTTGGAGGATGGGAATGGGGTTAAAATTTCCAAGCCTCTAATCATGATCTTTCTGATGACAAACCTCTACCTTGAAACTATCCAGGAGCCCAACAAAAGTCACCTCAAAAAAAAAAGAACAAAAGATGCTTCTATCACCCAGAAAATTGTGAGGTGCTTGGAGCTTGGTGTTGGGAACACAGAGCCCCACACTTTAGCACTGAGCTACATCCCAAGCCCTTTAATTATTTTTTCTTTTGAAACAAGGTTTCGTAAAGTCACTGAGACAGGCTTCAAACTTGTGATCCTCCTGCCTTAGTCTCCCAATTGCTGGGATTATAAGCATGTGCAATTGTGCCTGGCTTTATTTGTTTATTTATTTGTACCAGGGATTGAACTCAGGGACAATCGACCACTGGGCAACATCCACAGCCCTATTTTGTGTTTTATGAAGAGATAGGGTTTCACTGAGTTGCTTAGCCCCTTGCTGTTGCTGAGGCTGGCTTTGAATTTGCAATTCTCCTGTCTCGGCCTCCCAAAGTGCTGGGATTACAGGCATGCGCCACCATGCCCAGCCGGCTTTATTACTTAGTATGTCACAGACAACCCCCAAGGTCAAAGTTGCATGCATACTTGAATGTTTAGGTTCTGATGGACTTCTATCTCCAGTTCCAAGAATACAGTCTGTGATCCCAACGCAATAGTTGGGCCTTTATTTTAAACTGTATCACCAGTCTAGATTTTTGTTCTCCTCAGGGTGACTTTATTTTGGGTTTCTTGTCCTTTTCTGTCGTTGGGCTATTGTCTTGGCCTGCCCTGACTGGATTTTGTAATACAGAAGCTTAAAGTTCTGGGTTGGAAGCTCTGGTCCCTTCCCATGCTGAGATCCTTATGAATGTTGATTAATTTCCGACTTCAGACCTCTACTTGAAGGTCTAAGAGATATCTCAAACTTAATATGAACTTGCTCCTCACCACCCTTAAATCTGTTTTTCCCAAAGTGCTCCTCATCTAAGTAAATACCAGCTTAATTATTCCAGTTGCTCAGGACCAAACCATGGCCATTCTTTTTTAAAATAATTTTATTTTATTTATCTATTTTTTTATGTGGTGCTGAGGATTGAACCCAGTGCCTCACATCTGTTAGGCAAGAGGTCTACCCCCGAGCCACAACCCCAGCCCCTGTTATCATTCTTTTTTTTTTTTTTTAATATTTTTTTAGTTGGTAGACAGATACAATATCTTATTTTATTTATTTATTTTTATGTGGTGCTGAGGATCGAACCCAGTGACTCATGTATGCGAGGCAAGCGCTCTGCCACTGAGCTACAGCCCCAGCTCCCCGTTATCATTCTTGACTCTTCTTTTTCTCATAACCCCCATCCAATCCATCGGAAATTTCTATCCAGAATCTGGCCACTAATTACCTCCATTGCTACTACTCTGGGATCCTGCTCAGATTACTATAGTAGCTACTTAGCTATTTCTACCCTTGCCTGCCTATACTCTATTCTAAGTACAGAAACCAGAGTTGCCCTGTTAAAACAAAAATCTAATCTTGTCACGAGTTTTCTTAGAACCTTTCAATGGCTTCCAGTTTCAGACAAAATGCCTTATGGCGGTCTATAAGGACCAACACTTTATGGGCCCCATTTTCACTCTGGCCTTGCCTTCTAATTATTTTTTTCCTCCCACATACTGCTCCATACATTCCCTCTATCTAGAATGCTCTTCTGCTGACATCTAAATGATTCACTTCTTCCTTCAAATCAGAGCTCCTTCTGTCTTAGTCTTCTGCTACTATAACAAAATACCTATGGCTGGATAATATTAAAAAGAAGAGAGATATATTTAGCTCTCAGTTTTAGAAGCTGAAAGTCCAAGATGGGATGGCTCCACTGGCTTGGTCTCCAGTGAAGGCTAAAGGCAGATGGCATCATGGCAGGAGTGTGAGCAAGATGGGGGAACACATTACCAGACAGAAAGCCAGAGAGTGAGTGATTCAGGCTTGGTCTTTTATAACAGTTTGCTCTCATGACTTAACTCAGAGGTCCCATAAGAACTACCTTATTCCCTTCTGAGGGCAGCACTCTCCATAACCTAAGAATTTCCTACTAGGCTTCACCTCTTAGAAGTCCCACCACCTCTATACCTTTAAACCGAGAATCAAGCCTCCAACACATGAACCCTTGATGGACAAACCACATACCAACTATAGCAACTCCTCAATACTCTATCCTTCTCACTTGGCTTTATTTTTCTTCACACACAGTGTAACTTTCTCAAATGCAATATAAGTTCCTTAAAAGATTTTGTCTTGTCCTCAGTTCCTAGTATAGTTAGTGCCAACCACATACTAGGTGCCAAATAAATAACTTAGTATTTCTAGAAAATCTTTATTTTTTTATAGGTTCTAATCAATCTACATGACAGCAGAAAGCTTTTTGATTCATTGTATACAAATGGACAGAGTTTTTCACTTCTCTGGTTGTACACAAAGTAGAGTCACAACATTTGCGCAATCATACATGTACCTAGGATAATGATGTCTGTCTCATTCCACCATCTTTCTTACCCCCATGTCCCCTCTCCACTCTCCCCTTGGCCCCACCCAAAGTTCCTCCACTTATCCCATTACCCTCCCCCATGATGGATCAGCATCCACTTATCAGAGAGAACATTCAGCCCCTGGTTTTTTGGGATTGGCTTATTTCGCTTAGCATGATATTCTCCAATTCCATCCATTTACCTGCAAATGCCATAATTTTATTCTCTTTTAGTGCTGAGTAATATTCCATTTTTAATATATACCACAGTTTCTTTATCCATTCATCTGTTGAAGGGCATCTAGGTTGGTTCCACAGTTTAGCAATTGTGAATTGTGCTGCTATAAACATTGAAGTGGCTGCATCACTGTAGTATGCTGTTTTTAAGTCCTTTGGGTATAGACCAAGGAGTGGGATAGCTGGGTCAAATGGTGGTTCTATTCCAGTTTTCTAAGGAATTTCCATACTGCTTATAAAATCTTTATTTTTCCAGTGCTATATAGAATACTAAATTATATTTTATTTTGTAAATGGTGAGACTTAAGATTTACTCAATCAGTTGTGCTATAGCTAAAATCCAGGTTTTGCTATTCTCAATCAAGTTACCCAAGCTGTGTCAAAACAAATATTAATCCTCACCCTGAAGATGGGGAAATTCAGCTAAAATATTGCTAGGAACACTGGCAGAGGTCACGCTATCTAATCACACTAGAAGTCAGACTTTCCAGTTCCTAGCAGTTGTAATGGCCGAGAGGTTTCACTCTTATTATCACTGAGGAGTCAAAGAAGTCTTTACTATATTTTGTTATTTGAATTTTTATGTTCCCTATCCCACAGTGTCTTTCCATTTATGTTTTACCCTATCCTTTAGAGGTCAGAATTATTTCGTTGCTTGTTAAGAAAGTAACCACTACCTTTCCAATCAGCTAGACTTTTCATCTCAGGCTCCATAACAATGAGCTTGGGGCCAGGTCATCTGGGCCTAGAGACTATGAAACACCCAATTCAATGGAGCAAACCAGCACCAAGAGAACAGTTTGCATAGCTTGTTAGGTGACCTCTATTGCAGGTTAATTTTTTTTCCTCTCTGGAACAACTTTGGCTTACTATAAGTGATTTCAGTCAGAATAAAAAGGGAAAGCAGCCTGAATTTAAAAATTGTTTCTTTGTTTTGAACACAAACAATTTTCTTTTCTTCACACTATATGAGCTGGGCTCTGTCCCTTGGGCTCTGTACAAATAAACAGAGCTGCTGAGGGAACATGGTAAGTTGATTTTTGTAGTTACAGGCTGTTCCACATCATCCATTTACAAGGTCAGTGGGGACCATAGCTTACCAACAAAGAGAACTATGTAATTTAAAACAAGGAAATCTTGATCTATCAGAAACATGTAAAGACTTTTCAGGGTTTCTAAATGACTTACATTCCTGACTCTAGTGGAACAAAATATGCCAGAGGGTAAGGAAAAAAGTACATGGACTAGAGGATCAAAATAGCAAAGTGCTATAAAAATAAAGCCCTGTGAGAACAGATCCACATCTGTTGGAGCTCTGAAATACATCTCCTAACTGAGGAGTTTGGGGACAATTCCAGATTTAGATGATTTGGGGAAATAAACATGTAATTAAAGTTGTAGATATAAAAGTGGTTCTATACTAATGTTTTTGGAGAGGAGACAGTGGTTCAGAAATGCTAGCCTTGAAGCCAGCCTCCTGAAGGAAAAGGGAGGTAATTCCAAGAGAAGGCTGGGCTGAAGGCAGCGTGGGCCAGTGTATGACCTTGGATCAGTTATTTAACCCCACGAGCCTCACTTTCTTCCTCTGTAAAATGGAGGAAACATGAAGAATAAATAAGTTAAAGCCTGTAAATCCCTCAATCTAAGGATGAAAGCCATGTGTGCTGATAGCTCTGCTAGTGGTAGAGGAGCTGAGCTACATGAGAGGTGAGATAGTAGAGAAGTCACAGGACATTTAGAACCCAGGAGATAAAAGGAGTAGAGAAGAACCATGAGGGCTGTGAGTATAGCTCAGTGGCAGAGCATATACTTAGCATGCAAGAGACCCTTGGTTCCATCCCCAGCAACAAAAACAAACAAAACATAATGCCAGGCACTGTGGCAGTGCCCTGTAATCTCAAAGACCCTGGAGGCTGAGGCAGGAGGATCACAAGTTGAAGACCAGTCTCAGCAATTCAGTGAGGTCCTAAGCAACTCAGCAAGACTCTGTCTCAAAATAAAAAATTAAACAGTCTGGGGATATAGCTCAGTAGTAAAGCACCCCCACAATTAATCCCCAGTACAAAGGCAAACACAAAACTCACCATAGAAAACAGCATGAATGAGTTAATTTGGATTAAAGAGACTAGGAGATCACCCTTTCTTAGCCCTGAAAAGCTGAATCAAGAGGAGCCAGGCCAGGAATGGTGGCACACGCCTGTAATCCCAGCACTTTGGGAGGCTAAGACAAGAGAATCGCAAATTCAAAGCCCAGCCTCAGCAACGGCGAGATACTAAGCAGCTCAGTGAGACCCTGTCTCTACATAAAACATTAAAAAAAAGGGCTGGGGATGTGGCTCAGTGGTTGAGCACCCCTGAGTTCAATCTTCAGTATCAAAAAAAAAAAAAAAAAGAGGAGCCAGGCTAGGCCTTGGGCTTTAGTTGGTTGTGAAAGAGGGTTCAGCTTAAAGCCAGAGAATGAACCAGGCTCTGAAAACAAAAAGACCTTTTTATGCAAGGACCAAAAAAATTAAGGGAAATGACTGGATATGGACTAGTGTAAAGGTGGGGGTAATGATATTCTGGTTGTAGGAAAGTTCTCAATTTACTCTTTTTTTTTTAAATATTTATTTTTTAGTTGTAGGTGGACACAATATCTTTATTTTATTTTTATGTGGTGCTGAGGATTGAACCCAGTGCCTCCTGCATGCTAGGCGAGCACGCTACCACTGTGCCATAACCCCAGCCCTCAATTTACTCTTTTCCCTTTGAAATTTCCAGAATTTTGGCCTATGAAATGAAATGACAAGTATACAAAAGGTACACAAATTAATTAGTTTGCAAAAGCACAGAATCCATATATAAAGGGCAAGATAGCTGAACCTTATATAGAGCTAAACAAAGGGATGGGGGCTTGGGCTTCTAGACGGAAGGAAGATGACAGACTATGGAATTCGAGGAGGAGATACACAGTGGGTAAGAGATGCCTTTTTTTTTTTTTTTTTCTGGTACCGGGGATTGAACTCAGGGGCACTCAACCACTGAGCCACATTCCCAGACCTATTTCGTGTTTTATTTAGACAGGGTCTCACTGAGTTGCTTAGCACCTCGCTGTTGCTGAGGCTGGCTTTGAACTCGCGATTCTCCTGTCTCAGCCTCCCTAAAGGCTGGGATTACAGGCACGTGCCACTGTGCCCGGCTGGGATGCCTTTTTATGCAGACAAAGTTGCTCAGGTAACAGCCACCCATTCCATCTGGGTCAGTTGTCAGACCCCTAGTCTCTTCTTCCTATGGAAAAGATCTTTCCTAGACAGAAGGGTGCTATCAGAAAAGCTTCTGCCTACAGGGCAAGGAAACACATGCCTATAATCCCAGATACCAGAGACTGAGGCAGGAGGATTGCAAATTCGAGCCCAGCCTGGGCAACTTGTCTCAAAAGAAAATAAAAATTTAGGGGCTGAGGATATGGCTCAGTTGGTAGAGTGCTTGCCTCGCATGCACAAGGCCCTGGGTTCAATCCTCAGCACCAAAAAAAAAAAAAAAGAAAAGAAAAATTTTAAAAGGCTGGGAACTGAAATAGAATTCCATGCATGTATGAGTTTGTTGGGATGAACCCAACTACTATGTGTAACTCTAAAACTGTAATAAAAATAAACAAACAAGATGGGCACGGTGGGGCACGCCTATAATCCCAGTGGTTTGGGAGGCTGAGGCAGGAGAATCTTGAGTTCAAAGCCAGCCTCAGCAAAAGTGAGGTGCTAAGCAACTCAGCAAGACCCTGTCTCTAAATAAAATACAAAAAATAGAGCTAAGGATGTGGCTCAGTGGTTGAGTACCCCTGAGTTCAAGTCCTAGTACCTACCCCCCAAAAATAAATAAATAAAGGGCTGGGGGTGTAGTTCATTAGTACAAGTGCTTTTCTAGCATGCGTGAGGCCTTAGGTTCAGTCTCCATTAAGACACACACACACACACACACACACACACACACATACAAAGCCTATGCCTGTATTGCTGTTTACAGAGGTAGATTTCTTTTTACAAAAGATTTCTTTTTACAAAAGAATGACTTTTCAGAGTCATTCCTGTGTCTGCTGAAGTCTGCAGTTTCTCTGAAAAAAAAAAAAAAAACCAAAACTTGAAATATGTACAAGAAGTAGATTAAAGGGCTGGGGTTATGGCTCAGTGGTAGAATGCTTGCCCCTCACGTGTGAGGTACTGGGTTCGATCCTCAGCACCACAGAAAAATAAATAAAGAAATTGTGTCCATCTACAACTAAAAAAAAAAGGAGAAGTAGATTAAGGGTGAGATGTTTTAATTTCCCTCATAGTAAATGTTAAACAACCAGCTGGGAGTGGGGTCTGGAAGCCTAATTTGTACCATTCATTAATTTCCCTGGGTTAAATACATCTACCATCACTAGGCTGAGGATATAACTCAGTGGTAGAACATATTTTTAGCCTGCATGAGGTCCTGGGTTTGATCCCCAGCATCAAAAAATAAATGCATTGCTGACTTCAAGCTACCCAGATAATGTCTAGCTGGCTCATGAAATTCCTAAAAATCCAACAATGGGCTCTAGCAGGCTCCAGCATACCAATCAGTGGGGGATTAGCAGAAAAGAATTATAAGGGGGTGAGGTTTGGGTGTGGGGAGACTTGGCCAGGCACTGGAAGAGGCTCAATATTTTTCAGCCAAATTTAACTGCCAGACTAAAAGGAGACTGTTTTTTGCCTCTTAAGTTTCCTAACTGTGTAATTTTGCCCTGATACTTTCTTATATTGAGGCTCTATTTTCCTAATTTTGTGGGAAAAAACAAATATTTAGTGTGCATTAAAATGGTTACTCTGTGTCCTGGGTGCACGAGGAGGGGCCAGGTAGACAGAGAGCGGAGAAAATGAAAGGGGACAGATTACCCTGAGATTCAGAGACTCTAAGAAAACCCTCACTGTCTCAGATGGTGGGAAGAAGTTATAATCACAAAGAAAGAAAACCCTCAGGGGCCTTCCACTTTGGGCTCCTTGAGTGCTTTTTAGGTATATAAATAAATCAGATTATTGTGGCTGGGGTTATGGCGCAGTGGCAGCGTGCTCGCCTAGCACGCGGGAGGCACTGGGTTCGATCCTCAGCACTACGTAAAAATAAAATAAAGCTATTGTGTCCACTTACAACTAAAAAATAAATATTAAAAAAAAATCAGATTATTAAATAAACATTACTATGAATAGAAAAGTTTTCCAGACTCCAGTATATAGTCCATTTACCCGAATAATGTAGATAACTGATGACTTAATTTTTTCTTTCTTTCTTCCTTTCCTTTCCTTTTCTTTTTTCTTTTTTTCTTTTTTTGGTACCAGGGATTGAAGGCAGGGGTTCAACAACTGAGCCACACCCCCAGTGCTTTAAAAAAGAATTTTTTAAAAAATTTGAGACAGGGTCTCACTAAGTTGCTTTGGGCCTTGCTAAATTGCTGAGGCTGGCCTAGAATTTGTGATCCTCCTGCCTCAAGCCTCCCAAGCCACTGGGATTACAGGCATGCACCACTACGCCCAGAAAATTAAAATCCTTTTAATTTTCTACAAGAAAAATCTACCTGCGTGGCCTAAAGGAATGGGGTGAGGGGTTAAGGGACTGGTTAGTAATTATAAGAAATATTAGAAATAATTTACACAAGAAGGCTTGGATGCAGTGATACAGGGTGGAAAAACAGGGCAAATACAACCTACTGTTATATCAATCACTGTGAGGAAATCATTGCAAACCATTGTATTTTTAGGAAATGCAAAGCAGGTCAGAACAAGCCAAATGAAAACTCATTGGAAACACAATGTGAAATTTCAGAAATGACAGCTAATCTTTTGTGGTACTCTCCCAGAGTGGAGTTAGCATGGCATCAACCAGGTCCTGATAAAAAGGAAGTGGTCAAAACACTGCTCTAATCAATAAGGAAAACTTGAAAGAATTTGTAAATCCATGCTCAGAGGTCCATACCTGTCATCCCAACTACTCAGGAGGCTAAGGCAGGAGGATCACAAGTTCCAGGCCAACCTGGGCAACTGAGACTCTGTTTCAAAATAAAATTTAAAAAGTGGTGGCAGGGGTATGGAGGTGTGGTGGAGTGGGAGGGTGGCTGACATGTGGTAGAATACTTGCCTAGCATGCATGAGCACTTGGGTTCAATCACCAAAAAAAGAATGTATTACCTAGAGAATGATGTCATGCTCTTCTGTACTTACTAGGAGTAAAAAGGAAAAAACAAACTGCCTTTTAATGCATAGATTTTAAAATGCTTTTATTAGAAGGACTGGGGGTATAGCTCTGTGGTAGAATACTTGCCTACCACGCCCTAGGCCCAGGGTTCAATTCCTATCATTGCAAAAGACACAATGTTTATTTTAAAGAAGGTTGTTGAGGGGCTGGGGTTATGGCGCAGTGGTAGCGTGCTCGCCTAGCACGCGGGAGGCACTGGGTTCGATCCTCAGCACCACATAAAAATAAAATAAAAGCCGGGCGCAGTGGCTCACGCTTGTAATCCCAGCACTTAGGGAGGCTGAGACAGGAGAATCGCGAGTTCAAAGCCAGCCTCAGCAACGGCGAGGCGCTAAGCAACTCAGTGAGACCCTGTCTCTACATAAAAACACAAAATAGGGCTGGGGATGTGGCTCAGGGGTTGAGTGCCCCTGAGTTCAATCCCCGGTACCAAAAAAAAAAATAAAATAAAATAAAATAAA
>PVHX01013948.1:0-52474 GCA_004024805.1 Geosciurus inauris | reverse complement strand
TTTGTGGTACTGGGGATTGAACTCAGGACTCGACCACTGAGCCACATCCCCAGCCCTATTTTGTGTTTTATGTAGAGACAGGGTCTCACTGAGTTGCTTAGCGCCTCGCCATTGCTGAGGCTGGCTTTGAACTTGCGATTCTCCTGTCTCAGCCTCCCTAAGTGCTGGGATTACAGGCTTGAGCCACCGCGCCCAGCTGATACTTTTGTTTTTATAGTACTTTAATTGAACATGAACTGAAACCTATTACACTCTTTGTATATAAATCACACCTGACAGAATCTTCACTCTTAGCAACTTTGTTTTTAGTGAAAACAGAAACAAAGCAACCTCAATCCTTTTTCACATTTGCCAATTTATGAAAACACATATAATGTTTAAATATATTTCAGTTAAGAGTGTTTGATTTTATATGTAACAGTTTTATTTTAGTATTTTAACTTGTAAATTATTTAGATATCTCCTTAACAAATGCATTTATGATTAATCCCATTTACATTATTAATTCTAATTTACTCATTTTTAACTAAAATTCAAGATATCAAACAAATGTACTTAAAAATATTAACCATGTCTTTCCTTTTGAAGAAAAATTTTTAGAAGCAAAGAATATGACATTTTATAGACGCTTTATTGTTTGAACAGCTACAAAAAATTGTGAGCTCATAGTTTTAAAGACTTTTTTTTAAATACTGTTTTTTAAAAATATTTATTTTTAGTTGCAGGTGGACAGAATATCTTTATTTTATTTTTTTTATGCGGTGCTGAGGATCGAACCCAGTGCCTCACGCATGCTAGGCGAGCACGCTACCACTGTGCCACAACCCTAGCCCCTTAAAGACATTTTTATCTGTTTATCCGATTTAAACTGAACTTCTTTTTAAGTCATATGAATTAAAAATATTTGGAATCATGTCTTATTTTAATTTTAATGTATGAGTGCTCATTTATCTATATTTCAATTTTAATACCACATATGTGATATATAGACACAGATATGTAGACACAGCAATATAATACACAGGTGTGCACACATACAAAAAATGGACAAAAAACAAAGATTATGTAACTTTATAAGTGAAGCTCCACAAGTAGGAAGCAATGTTACAGATGTTTATTAAAGCCTCTATTAGATTTAACTTGTTAGAAATTAAAATAGAGCCTGTCAGAATTTTACATATGACTTAAATAGAGGGCAGGCCTGTACAATTGAAAATGCCAGGAGTAAAATCTCACAGCCATGAGGACATTGAAAACAAGGTTCAGCTGGGTGCAGTGGTACATGCCTGTAATCCTAGAACTTTAGGAGGCTAAGACAGGAGAATCACAAGTTCAAAGCCAGCCTCAGCAATGGTAAGGTGCTAAGCAATGTAGTGAGACCCTGTCTCTACATAAAACACAAAATAGGGCTGGGGATGTGGCTCAGTGGTCCAGTGCCCTTGAGTTCAATCCCCAGTACCAAAAAAAAAAAAAGGTTCAGATAGCTGGCCATTTTGTCCTTGATGGCTATTGGATCCACTTCCAACACCATCATCCCTAGAAGAATTGGCCTCTGAACAAAGAGTGTGAAAACCTTTATAGTTAGATAAAATAAAATTGATCAGGAAAATAAGTTAATTTAGGTGCACCAGATCAAATATGAATTCACCATAAAACCATAGACTTACAAAATAGGAGGATTTTTTGTTTTGTTTTGTTTTGTTTTGGTACTGGAGATTGAACTCAGGGGCACTCGACCCCTGAGCTACACCCCCAGCCCTATTTTGTGTTTTATGTAGAGACAGGGTCTCACTGAGTTGCTTAGCGCCTCACCATTGCTGAGGCTGGCTTTGAACTTGCGATTCTCCTGTCTCAGCCTCCCAGAGTGCTGGGATGGCAGACTTGTGCCACTGTGCCTGGCTAAAATAGGAGTTCTTAAGAAAATCACAGAGCTGTAATACTTTAGTAAAAGAGCATGCAAAACATCCTTATCAATTCAGAGTTTACTTTTAACTTAGAGTCCATTCAGGTATTTTTCTCTTTCTGTGCTGTTTCATGTAAGGAAGACTTTATCAAGCAAGCAGAATGGCAGAGTGCCAGAGGTAGGAGAGACAGCAAGCTGCGGGAAGCCATCTGTGGAATGCATGAGGGACTTTTCTTTGTCTTGGTAGCCAGGGGAGAGACAGGCTGGCATTTGAAACTTTATGTAGCATTCTACAGTTAGGGCTACCTAATGCAAGTGTCCTGCCTCTTTTGCTCTGCTGAGGAAGTCCTCAGCACAGTACTGGAAATTGGCATATCCTGTTAGGAACTGAGTCAGCCTACCTACCCCCACCTTTTTCCTACCTTGGTAAAGAATGTTCAATGGAGCCGGGTGCAGTGGCTTACGCTTGTAATCTCAGCACTTAGGGAGGCTGAGACAGGAGAATCGCGAGTTCAAAGCCAGCCTCAGCAATGGTGAGGCGCTAGGCAACTCAGTGAGACCCTGTCTCTACATAAAACACAAAATAGGGCTGGGGATGTGGCTCAGTGGTTGAGTACCCCTGAGTTCAATCTCCAGTACCAAAAAAAAAAAAAAAAAAAATCAATGGAAGGCCTTTGAAGTCTCCCATATAAATAAAGCATACAGGAGGTCCATTTTGCCAGAGGCCAGAAGCTAGAAGACAGAAGTTAGTGCTGAAGCCAGACCTGTCTGGTTGCAGGCCTGTCCTGCCCCCACTTTTTAAAACTATTTTCTGTGTTCTGTGGTTTTTCACTGTTTCATTTCTCTTAGCTTTTATTGTTTAGCCAGCTCATTCCACCTTAGGGAACCTCATCCCCACTACCCAAGTGGGATGTGCAGGACATGTGGCGCCTAGATAAAGGACAGAGACCCTTGACGTGTGGAGTGGAAAGGTAACTAGTGGGTGCTTGACCCCCTCTCACAGGAAGTCCTTGCACGTGGGTCAGCATATTGTGCACTTGTATCGTGAGAGAGGAAGCGCTAACTCGCGGGGTGTTAGTCATGGGGAATTCTTTGTCTTCAGAGAAAAATTTGTAATTTTGAAGACCATAATAGAACAGGAAAAAAGATAAAAAGAGCCCAGCTCTCTCAGTTCTTAGAAATGATTAGGAAAATCTGTCCATGGTTTTGTGAAGAGGAATCGCTGAGTTGCATCCTTGGGAAAAACTCGGCAGGGAGCTGCATGCAGGGTGCATTTCAGCTGGCCTGCCCAGAACTGTGATTGAAAATGTAGAAAGATCCCATTTTGGGAGGCAGAGGCAGGAGAATCATGAGTTCAAAGCCAGCCTCAGCAACGACAAGGCCCTAAGCAACTCAGTGAGACCCTGTCTCTACATAAAACACAAAATAGGCTGGGATGTGGCTCAGTGGTCGAGTACCCCTGAGTTCAATCCTTGGTGCCAAAAGAAAAAGAAATTGTAGAAAGAATTTGGACTGCAAGAGAGATACATTTACATTTGGATCAAGGCTTTGGTCAATGGTCTCATGCAGACTGACTGATGAGCCTCAGAGACACAGTTAAAAGTCTTAGGCCCAGCCGGGCGCGGTGGCACAAGCCTGTAATCCCAGCATTTAGGGAGGCTGAGACAGGAGAATCGCGAGTTCAAAGCCAGCCTCAGCAACGGTGAGGTGCTAAGCAACTCAGTGAGAACCTGACTCTACATAAAACACAAAATAGGGCTGGGGATGTGCCTCAGTGGTCAAGTGCCCCTGAGTTCTATCTCCGGTACCAAAAAAAAAAAGTCTTAGACCCAGCAAACAGGCTTGCTCAGCTCCTAATACTTTTCAGTCTGAGAGCAACCTAACCCAGCAAGGACAGGGAGACAGGGGAAAGGCCTCGCTGGGGGACTCGCAGTCAGTCAGAGGAAGAGCTTGAATTGGAAGCAGACTTCTGTAATTTGCATTTATTTTTATTTTTATTTTTTTTAATTTTTTTTTAGTTGTAGATGGACACGATATCTGTATTTTATTTATTTTTATATGGTGCTGAGGATCGAACCCAGTGCCTCACGCACCCGAGGCAGGCGCTCTACCACTGAGCCACAATCCCAGCCCCTGTAATTTGCATTTAAATGGTCCTGCTCCAGGGATGCACTGTCTCCCTCCGGAAGGTCAAAGGTTATGCCCTCAAACTTGGCCTCTGCTAAATCTGGGAACAGAAAGGGCCACACACTGGCCTGGGGTAAACACCACAGGGCCACACAGCCTCAGCTCGCAGGGCCAGGGAGAAGGTGTGAACTGGTGGCACTGGGCAGGACGCAGTGGCTGGGGAATCTCTCAGGGCAGCCCAGGCAGCCGCGCTACAGGGTTGGTTGCTGTCCTGAGGCTGGACTTAACGGATGGGGAGCCAAGCCACTGGTTGAGCTCACCACCTGGCCCCAGCCCCAAGCCAGCTGCGACAGCACAGCGATGGCCAAGGTGAGCTCCTGGCCGCTGGGGCGCCAAAGGCCAGCTGTCCACTCCCAGCCCAAGGCAAAATGATTATATTTGTAATTGTATTTTTGGAGAAAGTCAAATGATGCAATTCATTTGAACCGTAATTTTGACTTCCCTGTTAAAATTCATATGAAGTACACCCGGTAACACCTGAATCCCCTTTTGAGTTAGATGGCTTCTTCCCAAAATTAAACCTGTAGTACTTGATGGTAGTTGTCCGTAAATTCCTGTTGGAATTATTTGTGGACCATCTCTGGAGTCAGTATGAATTTTGAGGTGGGATGGAGCTCAGAGCTCCTTGTTCCTGAGCTGAAAAAGTCCCTGATGAGCCAGGAGATTGAGCCTACACATAAGCAGGCTGGGCTAGAGTGATCGGTGGGTGACCTGGAGCCAACAGCTGTTGCCCGCTGGGAGATGGCCACACTCCCACAGTTTGATGGGGCCTGGGCTGGCCCTGCCTCCAGTTTCCTTGCTATATAGGCGGAGGGAGCTCATTTGCACCATGCTGGGCGTGGCATGCCCACGTCCTTGTGAGCGTCTGCAGTCTCTTGCCATGCGCCCTGCTTTTCCACACTTAAAACTCAGCCTCTGGTGATGGTTCCTCTGTGATGGAGTTGGCAGAACCTATCCTAACGCCACAGCAATGACTGAACCTTAAGAATGTGTCTGTCCTATGTCTGCACAGAGACAGATATGATCGGAAGTCGATCCCTTTTTTACGATATGGTCGAATTACTTCTACGAAGACTTTATTTGCATTTTTTTTAAAGTTTTTTTTTTAATTTTTTTTTAGTTGTAGATGGACACAATATCTTTATTTATTTTTATGTGGTGCTGAGGATGGAACCCAGGGCCTCACGCATGCAAGGCAAGCGCACTACCACTGAGCTACAATCCCAGCCCTTTATTTGCATTTTTAAAAGCTAGCTATTTGACTAATATTTCATAGGCATTTGTGTCTCCAATCATGCAGTTTGCAACTTGGGACAGACTTGCTACAAAACCTGAAAAATTCTCATCTGGGCCCTGTCTGATTTGACTAAAATCTAGAGGTTTTTTTCCTTTTGTAGAGTTTTTTTTTCCTTTTGTAAGTAATTCTCTCCATGTCCTTCCTGCGCATGCTCTTATCTGATTATACGCTTGTAAATCACAATTTAACTGTTGTTCTAAATCAGTCAATTGTCCTGAGCCAGTCAATATGTCTACCATAATATTACCAAGCCTTCTATTAAGTTTCTGCTTGCTTGGAGCAGAAATCCATCCAATTAGATTTCCACATATAATCACCTCCCAAAAGGCATATTTTAGCCGTTGTCACCGAGTCATGACACAGCAGAGCTTTGTCACTGTTGGGTAGAGATGGTGGCTAGACAAAGGGGCCTGGGCATCTGAAGTTACCCGCGCACGCCAAGACTTCCTGTGTGCTAAATGGTGGACTGCTCACCACTCTGACGTCAACCAATCGTCAGTGAGCACGCTGACCTCTGAAATCCTCCTATACCTGTCACTGGGCCTCAGCCAACCAAGAGAGGCCGCTTTATGAGAAGCCCTCTCCCTCAACCTACCCATAAAAGCATCCTCTCCCAGTCTTGGGTGTGACATCCCCTGGCCCACACTGGTGGGCAGGCCAGTGAACCTTGCCCAAGAGCCTATCCTTTACCCCTTTGGCTAATGGTTGTGGTCTTTACCGCCGATCTGACCTTACAGTCACGTATTGATTCTATCAGACTTTCAACAAAAGGTGAGTTTGAACTATATATGGAGCAAGTGAATTTTAATTCTTTTAATGTTTTAAAAGAAATGGCAGGGGGCTGGGGTTGTGGCTCAGTGGTAGAGCACTTGCCTCGCATGTGTGAGGCACTGGGTTCGATCCTCAGCACCACATATAAATAAATAAAATAAAGATCCATTGGCAACTAAAAAAAATATTTAAAAAAAAAAAGAAATGGCAGTATGGGGCTGGGATTGTGGCTCAGTGGTAGAGCACTTGCCTCGTACGCATGAGGCACTGGGTTCAATCCTCAGTACCACATTAAAAAAAGAAATAAAATACAGATATTGTGTCCATCTACAACTAAAGAAATATTTTTAAAAAATGGCAGTATGAACTTGTACATTGGTTTTGCTCATCTATCTGTTCAAAAATTGGAAATGATTTAAATTCTGAAATATCTTCTCCCTCCTGCAACGTGATTCTGAGATGATGTTGGAGTGGGGAGAGTTTTGTGGCAGCATGTTTGAGGGTGTAAGCTGTGGCCTTCCCCGAGGGAGAGGGTGGATTGCTGGAGCAGGACCATTTAAATTCAAATTACGGAGGTCTGCTTCCAATTCATGCTCTTCCTTTGACTGTAAATCCTCCTCTGTGAGTTCCCAGCATGACCCTTCCCCCATCTTCCTGCATCTTACTTTCTAATGAAATTTTATCTGGGATGATTCCCTTGCTTCCTGCTCTGCAAGGGTGAACTGTATTCCAGTGTGCCCGCAGGCTGTTTTCTTGCTTTTGGCTCCTGATGAATGAAACATGTTTCCATTCTGCCCTAATGCTCTCTCTGACTTTTCTGAGCCATACTCATGTGTGATTTTGTTTCCTCCTTAATTTTTCTCTGTGTCCTTGCTGGGTTAGGTTGCTCACAGACTGAAAAGTATTAGGAGCTGAGCAAGCCTGTTTGCTGGGTCTAAGACTTTTAACTGTATCTCTGAGGCTCGCAAGTCTGCCTCCATGAGACCGTCGACCAAAGCCTTGGTCCGAATGTAAACGTATCTTTCTTGCAGTCCAAATTGTAAAGATTAGACGACCAGGAGGAGATGAATTAAGCCACTCTGCAAGACTTTATTGGAATACATGCCCTCGGGCCAAATCCTCTGGTCCATCAGAGCGTGTCCAAGAGAAATGGTGCTGGAGCTTTTGTGCACAGAGAATTTCAAGAAAGCCCAGTCAGGAAGCCAGGCAGGCTTGGGGGCAGGAAGAGAAGACCAGAGTCCTTCCTGGACAGGTCAGGAAAACCCGCTGATTGACAGGAGGCGTGTCTACTGGTAGCGTCAGCATCTGGCTTGCCGTTCCATTCTGCAGCTACTGACCGGTCCCCCTAATTGAACATCCTGGACCCTGACCAGACCTAACATCCCAGCCTTTTTGGTGATATAGGACAGCAGATTCTGTCTGGCTGCTTCGTGCGGGATTGGGGGCGTCAAGAGGGGGAGGTGGCAGATGCAGGGGGGGAGATGCTGGTTGTCAGTCATGCCGCTCGAATGTACAAACATCACCTGTGGGTAGGAACAGAAGCTTGGGAGAGATTACTGATTAGCAGAAAAAGAAGGGGGGCTGCCGAGAAATTTTGAGTTTGGTGGGAGTTCAGAGTGATGGACCAGTCCAAGGCTGGTCTATTCTGTAATGAAATCTGTTTAAGTTTTTAAGTAGTGATTACTGCATAATCAAGTCCTCCTGCCTTAGCCCAGAGGCAGTGAATGGGGGCCAAGGAAAGTCCTACTATCACCAATAGAAAGATGGCCCTTTAGCCCTAGAAAGGGAGGTGGTAACAAGTCATGGTGATTCAGCCTCACTGTACAGTTAAGTCCCTATAACAAGGCTGGAGAGGACAAGGCATGTAAACATAGTATTTAGTTTTTAATGTCACAGATGTCTATCTTTAAATTATTTTAAACGGCCAGGAATGGCTGTGTTCTTGGTTTTGCTAGGTGTTTAAGATGAAGCAAGTCAAATTGACTTTTGTTCTTACCGATTGTTAAGAGTCACCTTTTGTTCTCCTGGGAGGCATCCTTGAGGAACTTGAGGGCAGCAGTTAGCTCTGCTAGTGCCATCTGCGTTAGGACAGGTCGAGGTCTGGCGGTGACCATCCGGCTTCCCAGGAAGCATGAGAGATGGTTCCCTCTCTCTTCAACCTTCCTGTTCATCGTGTGGCATTTGATTGGCTCTTTAATTCTCTAATGGTCTCAGAAATCTCCCTGATTAGGAGGTCCTGTGGCCCAGAGGTGTAGAGTGCTTCAGAGAAGTTTCCTCATTCCTTGGATTTAAGTTGACTCAAAGGGCAAAAGCCAAATACTGGTTTTCTCTTTTTTTGGCCCTTTAATTTAATTTTAGTTTTTAAGTCTTGATCTTAAACACTCAGCAAGCCAATCTCACCAGTTATAAAGTAAAGGGTACTGGGCTTTAAGGTCTATCTTATAGGTGGTGGCTGATCTATCTTAAAATAATTTGGGTTGGTTGTTCTTGAAGTAGTACCTCTGTAAAACATTAACAGGCAATAGTTAGAGTTTTAGGAAAATACAAACTAAAATCAACAACAGCAAAACATATTTAGTTTGTGTAACAGCTTTTTCAAATTTCAGGTGAGTTACATATTATATCCCTGTTTGAGGTCCTAATGATCTTTACAATAAAATTAATCCTTTGAACATATCTTTAAATGAATTGGAGTCTCATCTATTTTGAAGCCATTGTAGTAAGCTGGGGGACAGAACTATCTCAGGTAAGACAGGGCTCCTTGCAAAATTTTAGCAAAATATTGAATAGATTAAGTCCTCATTTATTTAAAAAGATCATTCTGATATGAAAATAACTTAAAGCCTTATTGATGATAGGTTCAGTTATAAAACATTAAATGATATAAATTGATACCATATAAGTTCAGTTTGGAGAACATCAGCTTGATATACTGCTCTTTTAAAACTTTTTACTTTAAAGCTTGTATATCTGAAAGAAATGAACATATTTAATATAAAAATAGAACTGGCAGCACCATAATTGCATTGATGTTTAATCACAGTTTCTGAAGTTAGGCAAATTACTCCATTTCAATGATAAGAAATACCTTATGTTATTTATAGTACTTTAAATGAAACAGTAAAAACTTTCAGAGAATTATAAACCTTTGTGTTGAAAGAAATGACAATTGACTTTAATCTTTAGATTTAAATTAAGTAAGCTTATATTAGTCACATGGTGGCTGTCCTCTGAGGGAAGCAGGGAAGTTTCTGTAACACAGAGAATTATTAAGGTAAGTATCTTAGGAATTCACAACTGATAGGGTAATACAGAGGCAGATGGCAAACCAATGATTTACATAGCTTAGCATCCTAGATAAGGGGGAAACTCAGGTTTCAGCATGAGGGTGCTGTTTAAGATTTGAAGAAGCATAATTACCTAATCAAAGCCAAACACAGTCCAAACAAGTAAAACAAAAATAAACCTTTATGACCTCTTGTCTAATTGGCTTTCAATCCTAAGATAGAATTAGGCTGGGTTCGAGAATTACATTCATTTACCATTTATGAAAACACAATGTTTAAGTATATAGAATTATACCTGATGGGCTTTAGATTAAGTAATTTTGTTTCTAATGATGACAAAGCAATTTTATATCCCCTTGATAAAATTTACCATTTATGAAAACATCAAAAATGTTACCCAATGGAATTTAAAGGAATTAAAAGTACTTGGTATTGGATTTAACAGTTAACATTTTATCTGACAAACACATTTGAGTACTCAATATCAGATCTGATTTGCTTATTTTCATTAAAAAAACCAAGACAGACAAGTGTATTTAACAGTAACATTTTTCCCTTGAAGAAATTTTTGACAATGAGATATATATTAGACATTTTTATAGACATTAACATGTTATTAGTTGGGGCTGGGATTGTAGCTCAGCGGTAGAGCGCTTGCCTCGCATGTGAGGCCCTGGGTTCGATCCTCAGCACCACATACAAAGCAATAAAATAAAGACATTGTGTCCATCAACAACTAAAAAAAATATTTAAAAAAAAAAAAACAGACATGTTATTAGTCCTTTGATCACGTGGAAAGACTTGTGAGTTGAGTAATTTTAAAGACATTTTTATTTTTGCTTGCCCAATTTAAATTGAGCCTTCTAAATGATGTGAATTAAAAATATTTGGATCCATCTTTTTAGGTTTAATTGATGAGTGCTCATTATCTGTGCCAATTTTGATAGCAAAAATATAGAAGTTAAGAAAAGAAAGAGTCAGAAAAAACAAGATACGGCCAGTAAACATAAAAAATGCAGAGTGCGCTGTAAGTCTCTCGCCTGTGGCAGCCGCGCTAGTCTGCCCCAGCGGCGCGTTCCGACAGAGCGAGACACAGGAAAGCAGGGTGGACAGGCCGGTAGCTCACAGACGAGCCAGAGAGCGAGCTCCAGCTGGAAGCGCGGCGAGAACAGCCACGCCAAGTCGCAGGAGCGTGGGCACGGATGGAGCAAGAGACGCAGAGACGCAGAGACGCAGGGCGGGCCCCGCCCAATGCTCGGTCTCTGCCTTCCGGGCTGGGAGCGAGGTCAGCTCCACCTCCCGGGAAGGCGGTGCTGCAGCTCGGCCGAGTGAGGGGAGGCGGGGCAGGCGGGCTGCGGGGAATGCCGCGTTCCTGCCTTCCGGCAGTGGGACTGAGGCCGGCTTTGTTTTCTCCGGTGGGAAACTGCTGGGACATTGCTTCTGCTGTGGAGAGGGGAGGGGGAGAGCGCAGCGAGAAGGACTGAAAGGACAGGACAGCGGGGAAAGAAGGGAGGGCGAGAGCGCGCCTCCAACAAAGCCTCGATGAAAGGAATTTCTGTCCGTCTCCCCATCCAGTGACAAAAATCAGCCAAATCAGTGAGGATTTGAAAATCAAAGTTCCCCCTAGAGGCCACTTTGGTCCATTATCTAAGCCATGGAACAGTGGAGTTCCGGGGCCTAGAGAAGAGTTGGGGTTCCCTGTGACTGCTCAGCGGTCCCAGGGGAGTGGGCGGGAACATAAATTGGCATCCCAAAGAATGCTCGCGCCCACGGGAGAATGGGGGACAGGCGGAAAATTGAAGCATCCTTTGAACTTTCCGGGGCCTGGACGGCGAGTGGCTAACACGGGGACTGGGAACGTCTTCCCAGTCCACGTGGCCTCCAGCGGACAGAGGGCCCACGCACACGTGCGACTTCCAGGATGGGCCTCTGGAGAGGACGGTGGGGGGGGAAGCTGAGGAGTCAAAAGAAGGGCGGGGGCCTACCTCACTCTTGTCGGTCCAGGTGAGGAAGACAGGGAGCGGCTCAGGAGTGCTCCCGGTCCAGGGGGCTTGCCTCGACCCTGGTGCGGGGGAGGTTCAAAACCTTCCCGGGTTTCGCGCTATTATGTAAAGACTAGATGACCAGGAGGAGATGAATTAAGCCCCTCGCAAGACTTTATTGGAATACACACTCTCAGGCCGAATCCTCCCGTCCATCAGAGCATGTCCGAGAGAAATGGCGCTGGAGCTTCTGGGCACAGAGAATTTCAAGAAAGCCTGGTCAGGAAGAGGAGGGCTTGGGGGCAGGAAGAGAAGGCCAGAGTCCTTCCTGGATAGGCCAGGAAAACCCACTGATTGACAGGAGGCGTGTCTACTGGTAGCGTCAGCATCTGGCTTGCCGCTCCATTTTGCAGCTACTGACCGGTCCTCCTAATTGAACATCCTGGACCCTGTCCAGACCTAACACAAATTTTTTCTATATTTTTAATCACAATTCTGGGCAGGCCAGCTGAAATGCACCCTGCATGCAGCTCCCTGCTGAGTTTTTCCCAAGTATGTAAATCAAGTGATTCCTCTTCACAAAACCATGGACAAATTCCCCTAACTGTTTCTAAGAACTGAGAGAGCTGGGCTCTTTTTATCTCTTTCCTGTTTCATTATCATCTTCAAAATTGCAAAATAAATTTCTTTCTCTGAAGACTAATAACTCCCCATGCTTAAAGTCCCACGATTGATTGCTTCCTCTGTCCTCTTACTCTCACAAAACAAACCCACAATATGTGATCCATGCACGCAATTTTCCTATGAGAGAGGGCCAAACACTCACTAGTTACCTTTCTTTTTTTTTGTGGTCCCAGGGATTGAACTCAGGGGCCCTCAACCACTGAGCCACATCCCAGCCCTATTTTGTGTGTTATGTAGTTGCTTAGTGCCTCACCATTGCTGAGGCTGGATTTGAACTCGCGATTCTCCTGTCTCAGCCTCCCTAAGTGCTGGGATTACAGGTTTGTGCCACCGTACCTGGCTCACTAGTTTCCTTTCGATTCCATGTGTTGAGGGTCCCCGTCCCTGTTCTAGGCGCCACTTGCCATCCACCTGCGTGGGTGATGGAGACAAGGCCACCTCAGGTGGAATGGGCTGGCTGAGCAATAAAAACTAAGAAATAAAATGGTGAAATAACCACAGAACACAGAAAATAGTTTCAAAAAGTGGGGGCAGGACGGGCCTGCAAACCAGGGGGGTCTGGCTTCCAGCATCTAAGCGCTGGCTTCTGGCACAATGGATGCTCCTTGCGCTTTATTTATATTGGGGAACTTCAATGGTCTTCCATGTAATATTCTTTACTCCTGGTACTGCAGTGAGAGCTTTCCTATCAGAGGGGAAGAGGTGGGGCACTTTCCTGTAGAATGCTACAGGAAGTTGAAAATGCCAGCCCCACTTTCTCCCCGGCTACCATGAGGAGAGAGAAGTTCCTCATGCATTCCACAGATGACTTCCCACACATAACCATGTTTTCCACGGAGCACTCACCAGTACCTTACTGCCCTAGTTATACAGCAATGCAACTGGATGCCTTTCCTAAATGGGTCAAGTATGCCAGTATTTTGTCAGTATTATATAATGCCTCTGGAAGTAGTGGATATATTCTGGATTGATCTTGCAGAGTTGATAATATACACCCATACATATCAGGAATTTTTGACTCCTGGAGGATTTGTAAGTAATATTCTGACCTTCAGTGGTGGTGACATACAAAGAGACTGTGCCATTTGATAGCTGCCTTAGATTTCATCAATTATGCCAGCAGCTCTCTAACTGACCTTGTGGACAAGAGTTGAAAAGTGGCACCCTGCTACGGCTTGTGGGTCTGTGTTCAATCTCCTTATGTTTTAATCTCTGTGAATATAAAAGTAAATAGAACCAGAGAAAAGCACCATATGACTCGTCAAAGTTACAATCCGACATTACATTGCTAGGTATAACTGCGGACAGGGAGTGCTGGTGTTACACTGACCCTCCTTTGTTATGACCCCAGCTAACATCTCAGAGCCTTGGCTTTCTGATGCTCGAGTTCAAGTCCTATAGCAGATGCATATCCCGCTGAGCAGACACCAGCCATGCTCTTGGTCTCATCACATTTGGAATAGTTACTTTAATATCTGTTTTGGTCTATGCCATGACTTCCACCACAGCCTTATCCAAAAGCATTCAAAATGATCATTTTCTTAACTATTTGGCTCAGAATACTGCCAAGACCCTACTAAATCATGTACATATTGATGACAAGATAGAAACTAAATTAAATGCTCAGGAAACTACGGTCATAAATATACAAAATGAGCTTGCTACTCTTAAATTCACACTGCAACTTTGTTGCTACGCTAGCTACAATTTGTGTTACAGCTGCAAGATGGAATGCTTCTCAATGGGATGGGAAAAAATTTAAAAATCACTTAATGGGCATTTAGCAGAGAAATAATGACAGTCTAGACCTTATGGAGTTTCATCATCATGTCCAGGATTTTTTTATATATATATTTTTTTAGTTGTAGATGGACATAATGTCTTTATTTTATTGCTTTGTATGTGGTGCTGAGGATCCAACGCAGGGCCTCACGCATGCGGGGCAAGCGCTCTACCACTGAGCTACAATCCAGCCCCATGTCCAGGATATTGAGTGCAGGAATGGTCTTGTTGATCCCACATGGCTTGCTAAACAAATGTTTGATGATTTAAATGATTTTAATCCCTGGAGTATGTTAAAACATACCATAGGGTACATTTTTGGAATTATGTGTTTGCTACTAATACTCTTTTGTGTTACAACAATAGGATGCCACATCTTCCAAGAAGAAATCCAACAAGCTTAAAAAATAGAAAAATAGATGTTGAGAGTGGCAATTTGAATCATGATCTCTGATTGTCCTATGGTAGGAGCTGTACCTGCACTGAGAACTTCCTGTGCAAAGGTGCAGGTTAAGACTCCCCATTTGCCATGGTGATGCCCTACTTAAAAGAGGTTCTGTGCTAGGCCCAGGACCATCAGTCTTGGCCCTGAGGACAGACACCAGCTGCCAAGGGAATTATGAGCACAGTTGATAATTATAATTGGTCACAAAGTACTTCAACGTTCAGTCCTGCATGCTTTGAAGAAAATTTCTCACAGAAAATTCTTTTGATAATAAAATCTATGTAATAAACATGCTGAGCTAGTTCTGGGTCATTGTTCTTCCATCAAGAGGACAGTGTCCCACCTGGTCCCAGCTTTCTCTGTGTGTGTGTGTTTGTCTTTTATCAATCCCTATTGACCCTCACTGGTTTTCTCAATTATTGGCCATGCTGGACACAGCAACCAGGTAATTTAATTCTGTGGGTTTTTTTAATTCATAAGAAATTACATTTATGTCATTTTATATAGTCCTTGTTTCTCTGTGTTGACCTCCAGATTTCCCCTTCTTTCCTACATCTCAAACACTCCATCCAGGATTCCTTCCACTTAGCTGCAGTCCATCCATTAGCATTACCTTCCTAAGGATCCTCCAGTGATGACTTCTTGGCTATTCGAATAGTTCTTTATGTTGTTCTCATTCACTTCTTAAAAAATATAAACAGGGGGGCTGGGGTTGTGGCTCAGTGGTAGAGCATTTGCCTTGCATGTGTGAGGCCCTGGGTTCGATTCTCAGCACCACATATAAATAAATGAATAAAATAAAGGTCCATCAACAACTAAAAAAATTTATTAAAAAAAAAAATATATATATATATATAAACAGGGGCTGGGATTGTAGCTCAGTGGTAGAGTGCTTGCCTCACATGCGTGAGGCCCGGGGTTCAATCCTCAGCACCGCGTAAAAAGAAAGACATTGTGTCCATCTACAACTAAAAAAAATTTTTAAAAATAATAAACAAACTTTTAAAATTGAATATATGCAAAAATGTGCTCAACTCAAGTGCCTGGCTGGACCTGCATAGAGGGAAAATATTAGATCTCTAGCCCTGGGCCTCCAGTCCCTGGGCCAGTGACACCTGATTTTGCATCTCATATAAATAGGATCATATGACATGGACCTTGCTGTCTGCCATTCCCAGCAAACACCAGTCTGTGAGGTCCATCTGCATGGTCACGTGCAGCTGCAGATCCTTTGCTCTCATGCCCAGACTGCATTCAATCAGATGCATAGACTGTGAGTTCTGATCCGCCCTATGGCATTGTGCTGCACTGCTCCAAGGCATGCACTCTCTGGTGAACACACACTTCTGTGGGGTGAACAGCTTCAGTGGGATTGCTGGGTTGTGAGTGCATGTTCAGACTTAGCAGACTTAGTTTTTCAGCAGTGCACATGGGGTGCCCATCCTTGCCATCCAGTATGTACTGTGACATGTCATTGCAGTTTAAATTTGCATTTCTCTACTGGATAAAGATGTGGGACTGGGGTTATGGCACAGTGGTAGCGTGCTCGCCTAGCACACATGAGGCACTGGGTTTGATCCTCAGCACCGCATAAAAATCAAATAAAGATATTCTGTCTTCCTACAACTAAAAAATAAATGTTTTTTTTTTTAAAGATGTGCCAGGCGTGGTGGCTCAAGCCTGTAATCCCTGCACTTAGGGAGGCTGAGACAGGAGAATCGCAAATTCAAAGCCAGCCTCAGCAATGGTGAGGCACTAAGCAACTCAGTGAGACCCTGTCTCTACATAAAACACAAAATAGGGCTGGGGATGTGGCTCAGTGGTCGAGTGCCCCTGAGTTCAATCCCCAGGAACAAAAAAGAAAAAAAAAAGAGTATTTATATATTCCAGGCATGCCTGTGCTGCAGTGTGGTGAATTCTCCCAGTTCTGCCGGCATGCATTTCAAACATGTTCACACACCAGCAGCAGGTCAGTGCCAGGGCAGAAGTGGAAGTGAGAATGAAAGTAGTGCCATGGTCAAAGAAAGCAGCGCAGAAGCAGGACTCTGTCTTCCCAGTCAGTGTACAGCTCTTTACCTTCCCCAGCTCGTGTGCTGGTCCCAGGTAGCTGCCCCACACGACTTGCTCTTGGTGATACCTTCCTATGGGACAAGGCGGTACAGCCTGCTCAACCAGCCTGATGACCCTGCACCCCCCATGGACTGCGGGGATATGCCACAGTGACCACCTCTTGGTCACAGTGTGACCTCCTGGGCCTCGTGCCTGCTTGCTCTAGACCTACCACTAAAACTCCCCACAGGAGGCCTGTCTGAACAGCGCCCTGGCCGCTGTGCAGGCCTGGCCATGGGTGCCCCAACCTCTGTCCCCATCCCATGACTCCTGACCTCTGTGCAGCCCCCATGTGTGCTGTGCATGCTAGGACCCACAAGGAATGCAATTCTTGTTTCCATCTGTCTCTCCTAATCACTGGAGGGGTGCTTTCCATCTCTGGATCTTAAATTACAACAGTTTGATGGACAAATTGCAAATATCTACTTCTGTTTGCAATCTGATTTTTCACTTCTTTTTTGAGTTGAGAATCGAACCCAGGACCTTGCATATGCTGGGCAGGTGCTCCACCACTGAGCCGTACTCCAGCTGTGCCCCTCTCTTAATGCTTTGGAAGCATTCTTTACACTGACTGAAGATGCATTCATAGAATCTATGAAGAACCTCTGCAAACCAAGAACAGAAATCAGGTATCCCAACTGACAAAGCACACCTCACACAGGCACACGCGTGTGCACGGTGCGGGGGGGCGTCTTCTGTTAGTCCTGTGCCTTATGAGGGCAAATTCTTGATTCGAGGTCATCAGGATGCCCCACTCCTGCTGCTGACCTCAGTACTCTCCGTATTCTCCTTGGGAAACCCTCGCCCATCTGCGTCGTGCAGCCATCAGCTGTTGCTTCCCGCATGGCCTTGTGTTCTTTTCATGTTACATCGACCCTGTCTGGCATTGACCTCCGTGTATGATCTTAGGTGGGCAGCAAGACTTGCTTGTCCTCATCTGTATACCCCACTGACCTCACTATCCATGGATAAACTTCTCCTCCTCTAAGTTGTTGTTTTTATTTAAAAAAAAATTTAGATATTGATGGACATTATTTTATTCATTTATTTATATGTGGTGCTGAGAATCGAACCCAGTCCCTCACACATGGGAGGCAAGTGCTCTGCCACTGAGCCACAACCCCAGTCCCTCTAAGTTGTTCTTGTCAGATATTCTGATTTCAGTGACACAAAGCTAATGTAACTAGTATAAAGTGTCCATTCCCACGGCACAACGGGGCACTTTTCACACATTGTGTAGACATGTGGGTCTATTCCTGGATTCCATTTTTTACAGGAAGTTAGGATTCAGTTAGGAGACAGAAACCACAGCAGTAATTTGAACAGGAAATATTTAATATAAAGAATTGCTGGGCTAGGATTGTGGCTCAGCGGTAGAGTGCTTGCCTCGAATGCGTGAGGCCCTGGGTTTGATCCTCAGCACCACATACAAAGCAATAAAATAAAGACATTGTGTCCATCAACAACTAAAAAAAAAAAAAAACTTTAAAAAAAAAAAAAAAAAAGAATTGCTAACTAACAACCAGGCATGGTGGCGCAAGCCTGTAATCCCAGCAGTTTGGGAGGCTGAGACAGGAGAATCATGAGTTCAAAGCCAGCCTCAGCAGGGTTGGGGTTATGGCTCAGTGGTAGCATGCTCAACTAGCACACGTGAGGCACTGGGTTCGATTCTCAGCACCACATAAAAAAAAGATATTCTGTCCACCTACTGCTAAAAAATATTTTTTAAAAAAAGCCAGCCTCAGCAATGGCGAGGCACTAAGCAACTCAGTGAGACCCTGTCTCTACATAAAACACAAAATAGGGCTGGGATGTGGCTCAGTGATTGAGTGCCCCTGAGTTCAATCCTCAGTACTGAAAAAAAAAAATTGCTAACTAACATATGGTCTGGATATTAGGTGTCTCCAGTGAGCTCATGTGATAGACAACGTACCAATGTTCATAGTGAAATGATGAGGTGATGAGAGCTAAAACCCAGTTAATGGATCCGTCCATTTGAACGATTAATAATTCCAATGGATTACTGGGTGGTAACTATAGGTAGGTGAGGCGGGGCTGGAGGAAGTAGGTCACTGGGGGCACGTGCTTGGGATTATATCTGGTCCCCCAGCTCCCCCTCCCTCCCTCTGCTTCCTGGCTGCCATGAGCTGAGCAGCAGTCTTCCACCACGCCCTTCCTCCATGATGTTCTGCCTCATGGGACAAGGTGGCACAGCCTGCCCGACCAGCCTGATGACCCTGCACCCACCATGGACATGATGACCTGGGGTCAGCTGGCCATGGACTGAACCTCTGAAACTGAGCTAAAATAAACTTTTCATCCTCTGAGTTGTTCTTATCAGGTATTTTGGTCACGGTGACATAAAGCTGACTAACACAACTGGTAAAAAGCAAAAAGTGGGGCTGTGGCTTGAGGGGGTTACAATCCGTCCCAAACCAGCGGGCCGAAGAGGCACCCCCACATTCACCTAGCAGTGGAAGTCAGGAAGAGTTGGAGCTGACTGGCTGCCCATTCCCAATCCTCTGTGCAGGACAATCAGATGCCCCAGGGAGACTGGTCAGAGCAGGCACTCGTTTATTTGCAGAACAAGCATTCAATTTATAGGGCCATTTGGCCAATCAGAGACAATGCACGGAGCCAGCAGCTGTCCACGTGGCAAGGCACACAAGCCCCCTGGATTCTGTCCACGAGCTGATCACGTTGGCGGAACCAACAGTAAACCAATCACATAGTCCCTCCTTCCTCCGTGCCCTTCCCATTTACACACTTTTCACAGTGGCTAGCCACCATCTTAAGGGCGTAGCATGGAGCTAGCTCCCCACAAGTCCCCCTTTTTTGTTTTGTATGGTCCACCTCGGGAATGCGCCTGTCTTAGGTCGCCCCCGTCTTTCAGGGGGTCTTACCTGTCATTGGCTACCATCCCAGCCTCATGGTGGGCCCACACCTTAAGGCCTTTGGATTTCCTGCAAGGCACATAGGCCCAAGGGTCTTGGGGGGTTTGGGGGTGTTCTTCAAGCACCTGCGCTAGCATTGTGATCTTGTTTTGGAGCTGGGCTTGCTTATCCCTATAGTGTTTCCAGCACCTGGTAACGAAAAGCAACAGAAGGATGAGACCACCAACGCCCAATAGGGCTAGATTTGGAAGGGAAAAGAAGCTCGTGAGTTTTTGCCACCTGGCAGTAAAAACCTGGGCAGAAGGCAAAACTTCCACCTTTGTGTGGCTGAGCTTAACAATCAAGGACAACTGGGAGGGCAAATTTAACATCTTATCCTTCCAGGGTCCCCTGATGTAGGTGGAATAATTTTTTATCATCTGAGTAGCATTAATCTCCAGAAAGGACTGACAGGTGAACATGGAGGGGATTACAAAGGTGTCTCTGTTGTATAGACAATACAGTCAACTGCTCTGATAGGATGTCCATTTCTTGCTGGAGGATCATGATACCCCCAGCGAGGTGACTGGTGACAGTCAAATGTTGCTATGAGAAACATCACGAATGCCCTCTTGGAGCTTCTGAGCAGTCTGAGTAGTTTGTGTGACGGCGACGGCAGCAGCGGTTGTAGCCACAGCGGTGATCACAGCGGTAGTGATTCCAAAGTCCCTCTTGGGTCTTGGTCGGGATCTTATCTGTTAAGGCTGGGTGCCATTGTAGAATTGGAGGCTCTGTATGGCCGTCTGAATAATTGTCCCAAGGATGAATATCAGCACAGCAATTATCAGAATTCCAGTCAGCACCAGGCAAGCAGTCCACCACGGTCATTCCTGTAAATTAAGGAGAGAGATCACCCCTCAAGAGTGGGTATTCCGGGGCTGGAGCTGGAGCTCAGTGGTAGAGCGCTTGCCTAGCATGCGTGAGGCACTGGGTTCGATCCTCAGCACCACATATAAATAATAAATGAATAAAATAAAGATCCATCAACAACTAAAAAAAAAAATTAAAACAACAACAATAACAACAACAAAAAAGAGTGAGTATTCCTGGGTTGTTATTGGAATGACAATACTTAAGGTTCCTAGGGGGTACCCAAATAGGGCTCGATTCACCTATTGGGGAAACACATCCAAAGCCTCGACCTGCACTTATAAGGGGGTCAGTCCCACGCCAACATCCTGTTAGGGGGTCCTTCCATTGGACCTCAATGTTGACGTAAGGCGTCTGATTGGACCAATGTCTTTGGAAGGCCATTAGAGGCTGTTCTTTTGAAAAATTTAAAATACTTAATGTGAGCATAGCCATCCATAGCTGATCATGAGGGCTGGTCCTCCTTTTTGTTTTTGTAATTGATCCTTTATAGTTTTATTTTGTTGCTCTACAATGGCTTGTTCTCCTTGGGTTGTATGGCATTCCAGTGGAATGTTTAATATGCCATTGGGCAAAAAATCCCTGTAGGGCTTGGCTCACAAAACAAGGCCCATTGTCTGTTTTTACTTGTTGAGGGATTCCTAATATAGCAAAGCTCTGTAGAAAGTGACTCTGCGCACGTTTAGCCCTTTCTCCTGCGTGGGCAGTGGCTCAACAAGCATGAGAACAGGTGTCTATGGTCACAGAAACATATTGAAGTTTGCCAGAAGGTGTATAGTGAGTTACATCAGTTTGCCAGACGGCATTGGGTTTTAACCCTCTGGGATTTACCCCAGAAGACTGGGGGGTGGAATTTGTAAAAAGGGCAAACAAGATTTAAGGTTCTAAGAATCTTTTTGAAGTCTTTTATGGGCACTAGTGGGAACCTGTGGGTAACCCTCGCCAGTTAAGGTGGGTGAGGTCATGAAGCTCTTGCGCCTGTGACAATTTCACATCTGGGATAGTGGTCATCATCATGGTGCCATGAGAAGCCAATTGATCCGCTAAATGATTTCCATGGGTTATTATTCCTGGCAGATTTTGGTGTCTCCTTAAATGTTGTAAAAATATAGGCATGGAGCGCTCATTGAGGAGGGTTTTTACCTGTATCATCAAGGGTGTAATCGGATTTTTGTCTAACCTAATATATGATGAGGATAGAGTAGGAAGGAGATTGACCACATAAAGGCTGTCAGAGAAAAGGGTCATGGGCTCTCGAATATTACCCAAGGCCACAGCTATGGCATATAGTTCTTTAAATTGAGCTGACCCATTAGTCTGTTGGAAATTCTGGGTCTGTCCTGGGAGGATGACTACCGCAGAACCTTTGCCTCCATCAATGAACACATTTACGGCCTCAGGGAGAGGCTTGTTAGAGAAGAGCTTAGGGGTAGTCCACTCTAGCCTAGAAAAGAAGGTGACCCACTTGGAGGCCCCATAGTGACAATCAATCTTTCCCCCAAAGCCAGTTAGAGCATCAGCAACTCTGGCATGGTTCCTATGAATCCATTCAAAATCAGTGAGATGGTATGGAATTGTCAAGGAATCGGGATCCTTCCCATAATGTCTTATAACAACATCCCGACCTTTGATTGCATATACTCGTGGGGTGCCCCCTGTGGAAGAATGAGTCCATTGAAGAGGCTTTCTCTGTTAAGTGACAACGGCCAAGATGAGCTTTGAGCCTGGGAGGATCCACAAACAAAGGTCACAATCAGGTTGATATCTAGCTAACTGGACCCCATCAAGGGCCGATTGAATCTTTTGGAAAGTTTGTAGGTGTTCTTTTGTTAATACGATTGGGTCTGAGGGTCCTTTGTCTTTTAATAGCTCAAAGAGTGGGAGGAGATCCTCTGTAGCAATAGGAATCCAGGACCTTAGCCAATTAAGCTCTCCTAGGGCCTTTTGTAATCCGGCCAGAGTGTATGAGGAATGAGGACTGTATGGAGAGCTGCGGTTTAAGGGGGCTGACAGCATCTAGGGTAAGTCTAGTCCCCAGAATTTGAAAGAGTGGGACCATTTGGACTTTGTCACCTGAAACATGTAGCCCCCCCTTGTTGTTATAGGCATTGAAGCTGCTTATAGGCAGATCCTATCAGGGAGACATCCTTTGCCCCCAAAATGATATCATCCATATACTCATAGAGGGTGATTCCTAATTGCTGTTGAAGAGGCTGCAGTACATGCTAGACATATTGCTGACAGAATGCAGGGCTGTTAGCCATACCCTGTGGTAAGACAACCCCTTCATACCTCTCATCAGGCCCTTGGAAATTGGTGGAAGGAACAGAAAATGCAAATTTTTCATAATCGGCCGGGTTTAGAGAAATAGAAAAGAAACAGTCCTTAATATCAACTACAATAAGAAATAGGTGTTTTGGAATGGATGGAATTCAGGGCAGCCCCCGCAGGGGTGTGACCGCTGGAACCGTCCGTTCATTAATCCTTCTTAAATCCTGTGACATTCTCCATTTGCCAGATGCCTTTTGTATCACAAAAACAGGGCTATTCCAGGGACTAAGGGATGGCCGAATGTGACCCAATGCCAATTGCTCCTGGACAATATCTCTTAACTTCTGGAGCTTGTTTTCGGATAATGGCCACTGTTCCACCCAAACTGGGGCACCCGGAATCCAGGTAATTTCGGGCATTGATGGAACAGTGGCCCCTAGGATTGGGGCCACTTACATGAGGTGCGGGAACCCATTGCCGTGTGGCCTCAAGGAGGGGGTCAGCCCTACAGTTGCTAAAAACCTTCCCAGACAAGTTAAATTGTTGCTGGTATTCGTCCTCCTCTAGGATGTCATCATAAAGGGCCTTATGATCAGTGGTGATATACACTTCGGCCTCCCTGAGAATATCTTGCCCCAGTAAATTGGCCGTGAGGCCAGGGGCAACAAGGGGCCGGACCTCCCCATGACATCCGTCTACGTCTTCCCATCTAAGCCAGCCTTCAGTCTCCTCCCAGGTGGCATTGCCTCCAACCCCCAGCAGAGGGGGCCCTGGGATCAGTTCCCATGGAGGAGGGATTTCCTCTTTCTGCAACACAGTGCGGTCCGCCCCTGTGTCAATCAAACAGCAGAACTTCTTTCCCGCTATGCGAATGTCCATTTTTTATCTCACCCCCCCATATTTTCAGAATGGTCCAATGAGCTCTAGGAGAATTTTGACTGGGGGAGGTTTGACCCCCAGGATTTGGGCCTCCTTTGGCTAACGGGGCTGGAGGGTGCCCCTCCCTCAGTTTAAAGGATTGTCCTGGATATCGACTTTGGATCAGCAGTGCTTTTGCCAGTGGAGCCCCTTCTTACATCTAGAGCAGGGGGTTTGGGGAAGGCCTTGATAAGGCTTACCACCAGGCTTTGGAGGGCTCCTAGGGCATTCCCTCTTAAAATGCCCAGGCTGACCACATCCATAACAATGCCTGTCCATTTAGGGGGTCTAGACTGCCCCCCCCCCGCCACAGCTACAGAGGCGAGAGCAGAAGCTAAGGCCTCTGTAAGCTCTACGTCTTTGGTGGCTATGATCCATCTCCCCATCAACCTATCTTTCACCCCAGCACAGGCCAGCTTATGGTCAGTGGTCATTCCTTCCCAAACCAGCATTTTTACAAATTGATCCCTCAGAGGCCCAGGAGGGAACTTCCATTGGAGACTTTTTTCTACTCTCTCAATAAAGGTGGCCAGGTCTTCGGTGGCCTTTTGAGTTATCCCCAATATAGGGGGCTCTGTGGGCCCTTCCTCTAACTTCTTCCAGGCCGCCAGGCCTAGTGATTGGACCTGTTCTTGATAGGGCACCGGAATGGTGGCCTGTTGAGGGCCTGTGGCATATTGATCACTGTTTCCTGAGAGCATCCCATAAGTGACTGGGACAGGGGGGTTAGCTGCCTGATTTCTTTCAGCTTGGGAATGACATTCCTCATCAAAAAAGGCACACCACTTAAGATACAATGGACCAGGAAGAACTGCCTTAGTTAAACCCCTCCAATCTTGAGTTGTGCACTGCTGATGAGCCAATCCTTGAAGGATGGTTCCAGCCCATGGGGAGTTAGGCCCATCCTCTGAAACTGCCTTCTTAAGTTCCTTAAGGTCTTGTGATCCCCAAGGACACCAATCCGGGGGTTGACCCGGATTGATGACTATGGGGAATGCCTGAGTGGGTGGAGGCAGGGACCTCCCCTCAGCAGGGGAAAATGGTGGCCGACCGTCCTCAGAGGAAGGATGACAATATGGCGGAGGTCGACTGTCTTCCCGCAGGGAAGCTCGTGCACCTAGTTCAGGGGCTGAGGGCAGAGAGGAATCATCCCAGGGGGCAGAGAGACTCACTTTGGGCTTAGTAGGATCCTTCCCGTCAATCGGAGGAGTGACTGAGGAACTCCGAAAATCAAGTCTTTCCTGATCAAAACATTCCCATTGTGTCTTCCCCTCCGAGTCCTCGGAAGGTCCTTTTGATTTCTCTATTTGTTCCCCAGAGGTCTCTTTGGACTCCTCAGGAGAGAAGCATGCCTTAAGGGTTGACAGAGTAGGATAGACACCCGGGGGGGTCCTCCCCTAAATTGACTTCCCTCTTACGGGCCAGTTGTTCCATCTGCTCCCACGTGGAGTGATCAAAAAGATTACTAGCAGGGAGCCAGGGAGCTTCCCGCGTGAAGGTCTCCCAGACCTCTTCAGCTTGGGTATCTGAAACCTCTAAGCCCTTACTCTTAAGCAGATATCTGAAAGCTTTCAGAGCAGGGTCCTCTTTTCCATTAGCTTGACCCATTTTTAGGTAAACTCCAACCCAAAGACCTGCAGATCTACTCACCGGATTGGCCCAACTTGCCACTTATGGTTTCGATTTCTCCTCCTCACATGGGGCACCACAATGGGGGGGTTACGGTTCGTCCCGAACCAGCGGGCCGAAGAGGCAGCCCCACATTCACCTAGCAGTGGAAGTCAGGAAGAGTTGGAGCCGACTGGCCGCCCGTTCCCAGTCCTCCGTGCAGGACAATCAGATGCCCCAGGGAGACCCGTCAGAGCAGGCACTCGTTTATTTGCGGAACAAACATTCAACTTATAGGGCTGTTCGGCCAATCAGGGACAATGCACGGAGCCAGCAGCTGTCCACGTGGCAAGGCACGCAAGCCCCCTGGATTCTGTCCACTAGCTCATCACGTTGGCGGAACCAACAGTAAGCCAATCACATAGTCCCTCCTTCCTCCGTGCCCTTCCTGTTTACACACTTTTCACAGTGGCCAGTCCCCATCTTAAGGGCGTAGCATGGAGCTAGCTCCCCACAGTGGCTCCACATAAAACTAAATAAATAAAATGAAGGTATTGTGTATATCTGCAACTAAAAATATTTTTTGAAAAAGTGGTTGATTACTAAGAGGGCAAAGGAGGGGCATAAGTACAGCTGTAGAGAGCAGGCCTTCAAGGGCTGAAAAAATGGGGGTGTGGGTTTCTGAGGTGAACCTGAAAACCCACTGGAAAGCTCTGGCCGTGTGGGGATGACCAGCTCGCTCCTGAGGGGAGCGCTCACCTGAGCTGAAGGCACGTGGGCCGCAGAAGCAGCCCACAGACGGGCTCCGTGGGAGCAACGCTCACCGACTGAGGCCCAGCTCTGCACTTGGGCTGGGGACAGGCTATGGCAGGAAGCAAGCCCGGCCCTCATATCTTTCCTCCAAGCTCCCACACAGGCAGCACCCAGCAACTGCCAAGTGGTCACAGGGAAGTGTTTACAAGGAAATCACAAGTAGGCAAAGAAGCAGAGAATCTGGAGACAAAAGCTGAATAGCTGGTGCAGTTGTGCTCTTCTGGGGTCTACACTTGCTCTCATACCACACTGTAACTACCGAAGCCCACCCAGCCGTCCAAGTGCACGGCCTCAGAGCGGCTGCCTGGAGAGGCTGCTGGGAATGCATTCCAGGTGGGCGGCCCCTCCTTCACAGAATGCCCGAGATGTCAGCTCTGTCTTCTGCCTCAAAGTCACATTGAGAGGACATCTGTCGTTCCACTGCCTGCCTGTGTGAAGATGGTCTATCATTTGAAGGGGCAACTGCCTCTTTGTTTCTAGTTTTCCAGTTTTATTTTGACTTGAGCATGTGGGAGCAGGCCCTGTCCTGGCCCGAGTGACTCCGTGGTGTGCAGGACAGCAGCTCTCAGGCTGCGCCTGCCTTGAGTCTCCCCATTCTGTAAAGCAGTGTTTTTCCATGAGCTACTCCAGTACAGGTGACAAGGGGGACGACTCCACAAGTGACAGCCACCACTGCCAGGGGCCACCATAATGCACACACTGACTTTTTGTTTTGTTTTGTGGTTTCAGGGATTGAACTCAGGGGCACTCGACCACTGAGCCACATGCCCAGCCCTATTTTGTGTTTTATGTAGAGACAGGGTCTCACTGAGTTGCTTAGCGCCTCACCATTGCTGAGGCTGGCTTGGAACTCGCGATCCTCCTGTCTCAGCCTCCCTAAGTGCTGGAATCACAGGCTTGAGCCACTGCACCCGGCTATAAAAAAAAAATGTGTACATGCCAGCCAGGCACAGGGGTGCATGTTTCAGGAGACTGAGGCAATACCCATCACAAGTTCAAGACCAGCCTGAGCAACTTACTGAGACCCTGTCTCAAATTAAAAATGCAAAGGGCTGGGGGTGTGGCTCAGTGATAGAACACCCCTGGGCTCAATTCCCAGTACAAAGAAAGAAACAAAAATCCCCAAACTTACATATGCCAACTATCAAACAAAATCAGGAGCACCTGGATCCATGGAGATCTCAAATCATATCAAGACAGGAGCTTACACCCCATCAGACACCAGCTATCACTCAAGACCCCTGAAGCTGGACACAGCAGCACCTGCACTCCATCACCGGGTCACTCATCACAAGCCTTGTCCAGGAAAATCGCCACAGCAGCAAACCCCTGGGTCTGTGCCTCTGGGCTTCAGCACGGCATGGTTTCTCCCACCTGTGACAGCCACTCACAGCCTGCTCCGCACTGACCCTCCAGCCCACGCTTTGCACCTGCTGTCTGTCGGGGCCTCTGCCCTGACAGCTCTGCGGAACTGCGTTCATCTCTGCCCGTGCTCTCTCTATATGTGTGTGCCTTGAGGGTTACAGATGTTGTCAATCAAGACTAGAATAAAAGGCCCTGTGTTTGCCCAGCCTATGGCCATAGGGGACCCCACCCCGGGGGTGGCGCAGCCTGTGAATTCATTGTTGGCAGTGAATTCTCATGCTGGCAAAAGGTACCAACGTGTTTGATCTGTGTTGATGGTGTAGCTCATTCAGGGAAGAGCACATGTCAATTTCTCTGTTAATTTTTCTTGACACTGACTGGGTTCAGTGAATTTGTGAATTGGCATTTCCATCCATTCTGGAAGCTTCTTAGCCCTTCTCTCTTAGACTCTTGCTCCATCCCCTTTGCTCATGCTCTTCCTCCTGGTGCCTTGGTTATACCCATGTGAGGCCTTCTTGCTCTCTCTGCCATGTCTCTTAGTTTCTCTTTTGCATATTTCAAAACCATCTTTTGAGCTGGATGTGGTGGTGCACTTTTGTAATTCCAGTGACTTGGGAGGCGGAGGCAGGAGGATCACAAATTTGAGGCCAGCCTAGGCAACTTAGCAAGACTGTGTCTCAAAATAGAATAAGAAGGGCTGGGGATGCAGCTCAGTGACTAAGCATCCCTGGGTTCAATCCCTGGTACCTTCAAAAGGAAAAAAAAAAAAAAAAAAAAAAAGATCTTTTGACGTATTTGTTCTGAATTCTGGACATCTTGTTATTCTATCTTCTCTAACACTCTTAATCTATGTCCAGTGATTAACCAAACCTGTTCACTGGGTTTTGGGAATCTTATTTTTAAGCTCCAGAATTCCTACTTGTTTATTTTTCAAACTGTTACTTTTTCTTTATTCTTCCTTTTTTCCTGATATTTTCAACACCCTCTTTAGAGAAGCATTGAGTACAGTCACTTTGAACTCTGCATGGTCACATCTCTTTACTGCGCCCGTCCCCAGTGTGTGTCTCTCCACTCGGCCACGTCCCGCTCCGGCCCTCAAGGCCTCAGGCCGAGCCGCCTCTGCAGGGTTGCCATGATCACTGCGAGTCCAGAACCATAAAATATGACCTCCTGGTTGACGGTCTCTCGGCCCCTCAGGGATGCTCAGGTGGCAGTCCCATCACAGTGGGCACTCATGTGAAGCCCATCAGTGACAGGTGGCCTTGCGCTGCCCCTCCTGTGTCTCCCGATATCAAGACATGCCTCCAGGCCTGCGGGGGAGCGTGGGGCGGCCACTGCCTCTGACCTCGCCCACTCTGTCCAGTGTGGGAGAAGTGGCAGCGGCAGACTCCTGGGGCTACCAGCTGGGTCTGTGGGCCAGAAGCCCTGGCGGCCAGGTCTCTCCTCCCTGCCCAGGCACTGCCAATGCCTCACCCAAGTTGGCCAACCTGCCCAGGTCCTTCCCCCACGCCTCCCAGCCCTCCTCTCTCCCTCTCACTTCCTGGACGCCATCCACCAGTGACTCCCTAAGCTTCCCCTCTGCTTTCAGTTGCCCTCCTGGAAAGGGGGACCCAAGACGAGGTAAGGGTGGTGAGGACTCCTGACTGACAGGGCTGAGGTGGATGGTCTGTGGTATGTGTGCTCAGGAAGGGGGTCCCAATACATGGTCCTGGCCGAGCCTAAGGCAGGCATGTGGCAATTTTATGGCTTCCCTGGTGTCACCCAGAGCAGTGTTCAGATGCCCCAAATCACACCCACTGCAGTGGTGGGAGCCAGTGGGGTGGACTTCAGGGTCTGTTTCTGGTGCTTCCTGGAACCTCCTAGGCTGTGCTCCTCCCTGGGTGAGAAATAGAAAGCTTGATGGTCCATTTTCAGAGATAGTATTCAGCCTCAATTGGGATGTAAGATCCAATTGTAGCCATTTTAACTACAGCCCTTGCCTTTGCCCACCCTGATTTTAAAATCAGGCAGTTGTGTACATTGTGACTACGAGCTCCTCCTATCAGAACAGGGGCCACACTGCACTGGGGATAAATTAGGCGACTGCCCTTCCAGGTGTGCTTGCTGGCCAGGCTGGGCAGCACGTCCTGCAGAAGTCAGCCTTGCCGGGCTGCTTCCAGCGCGGGTTTGATTCCTTGGACACCCGGCATTCCTAACAGCGACTCACTCACTCATCCCTCCCTCAGCCAGGCTCCTGCCACGCTCTGCCCCCAGGACCCCGTCTCAGCCACAGCCAGAAGGCTTTCTCCCCACACCCTTCACCTGCTCACCTTAGGGTGCCACACCTGCAGCCCACTCTTCTCTCCAACACCCACACCCCACGCCCCACCACCCCAGGGAGCTCCCACCTTCCTGGGGCCAGAGCTCTCCGGAGTTCCCTGTTGCACCCAGGCAGCTGAAGCCCTGATGGAAGTGGCCCCTCCTGGCTTTGTGGCCAGCCCTCCAGGCTGGCCCTTCCCAGTGTCTGCAGCTGGAGCTGGCTCAGGCCCTTCTGCACCTGCACAGCCTGCAGTCACGGACCTGCCCCTCCCTCGAAGGCCTGCACGCTGTGCTCCCAGACACCATGCCAGGCTGTGACGCCCGAGGTGTCCCCAGAGATTGTCAAATACCCCTGAGGGAAAAATTGCCTCCACCCCCAATCCCACCGCAGAACCGCTGGGTTCAGCAATCAATTGGCATATCCAACCGAGGACGGGGGTTAGGGGGAGGGGGAAACGAAAACCGCAGGGGTAGACAGAACAGGGCACCTGAGCTGAATGCCTGTGTCCCCCAAACTCCTAGGTTGAAGCCCTGACTCCCACACGGCTGCATTTGAAGATGAGGCCTGCTACATGGTGTGGGTGTGGCATGAGTGTGTCCCCAAAGGTCCATGTGCTGGCAGTGTGTGCCCAGGGTTACGGTGCTGAGCCGGTGGGACCCTCAGGAAGTGGAGCCATTGCCCCTGCTTGGGGCAGGATCTGCAGCCCTGAAAGGGATTACTGCTCGTCTGGAAGAGTGGGGAGGAGCTGGTTGCTAGAGTGAGGTCCCCCACGGCTCCATCCTGCTGGAGGCCGTGTATGAACTGTGGATTTTGTTTGAGCCATCATAAGGCGGAAAGCTGCTTTTCTGGGAACTCCTCGGTGAAATTCCCTGGTTCGAGAAAGCCCAGATCAAGCTGGCGCCCTGCCTTAGCTCACAGCCCCGGGTTCAAATGCAGCCACCCAGAGATGGGAGTAACCTGCCAAGCCCCAAGCAACCTGTTCGCCCACTCTTAACCCTGTTTTCTTCAAGAAGCCTGCCACACTGAAAGCTTTTGATGGACTTCGCCTTAAATAAAGGCCTGGGCCTTGTTGAATTGTTCAGTTCCAGTTCCCGTCAGGGCTGCAGCCCCGCCAGGTGCCCCCTTTTAAATCTGACTTCTGTCTCGGTCCTCTGTCTTTTATTCCTGATCATTTTCATACTTTTTACTTCCCCGCCGGCTCACACCTCCAAGCGGGCATCTGCTCTCCCGGGGGCTGCTGAGCTCGGCGCACCGTCCTTTGCACACAGGGTTCTCTGCCATGCAGTGACACAGCCGTGGGGCCCTTACTAGGACACCAGTGCCACTTTCGAACCTTCTAGACTCAGCTCAGAACTCTGAGCACTGTCGTGGTTTGGATGTGAGGTGTCCCAGGAGCTCAGGGGACACTACAAGGAACTTAGCGGTGCAGGGGAGGGTTGGGCGCCCCTGACGGGATGGGGCGTGGCCACTGTAGGCGGGTGGGTGTGGCTGAAGAGGCGGGCGCTGAGCGCGTGCCTTGGGTTAGGTTTTGCAAGCTTAGTTCCCTGCTTCCTGGACACAGGCTTCCACCGGACGTCCTGCCTCACCGCGTGCCCCAGGGAACGCAGCCGGCTGTCTGCCGACTGAAACCTCCGAATCCGTGAGCTCCCAAATAAACTTTTCCTCCTCTAATTGTCAGGATTTTTGGTCCCGGCAACAAAAATGCTGACTAAACCAGCACCAGCCTCAGGCATCTTGTTATAGCAACACAAAATGGACAAAGATCCCCGAGGAGATGATCACAATTAAATGAGGCTGTGTAGGCAAGGCTGTGACCGCAGGATGTGCCCCATAAGACGGTCCTTGTGAGATAGCAGGGCTTGCTCTCTTCCTGAGTGCATCCACTGGGGAAAGGCCCTCGCCTGAAAGCAAATTGAACTGAATCTTGGTCTTGGACCTCGAGCCTTCAGAACTGTGAGGAATACACGTCTTTGTTTCAGCCCCCCAGGCCTGTGGCACTTTGCCATGGCAGACCCCACAGGCTGGGACAGGTGGGTGGGATGGGTAGCTGTGCTGCTTAGGGTGGGTGGCCCGAGTCTCACTAAGGAGGAAAGGTCTGGGTGAAGTCTTGAGGGATGGGGAAGAAGCCTTCACCTGCGGAAACAGGCAGGACCTGCTGGAGGGCAGGCCATGGGCGGGGGCCTGGCAAGGAGGCCGTGGCTTGTGTGGGGTGGGCAGAGAAAGGGGTAGGACAAGGAGGTGGCCCTTGAAGGCCCCCAGCCAGGTCCAGGCTTGGACCATCTCCAGAGGCAGAGGGGCACTGAGGAGGCTGTGAACAGAGGCGACAGTGACCGTGACTCGAAATGTCCTCTGTCATGTGGTTTTATTCACTATGGCCAAGAGTGGAAGCGACCTAAGTGTCCAGGGGACAGTGTTCAGCCTTCAAGGGGAAGGGAGCAGTGGCTCGTGCTGCTCCGTGTGTTAGGCAGTCCAGGGACAGCAAGATGGCAGAGGCAGTGCAACCGAAAAACGCCCCCGAAGACAAGAGTTGGGTCAGCCTGTCTCCTTCAGGGCGAATCCCCGTGACCCTGACCAAGGGGAAAATCGCACAGCATTCTAACCAGGTCCCAGAAGGTAGGGGGTGTGGGCGGATGGGGCGAGGTCTTCAGCTAGGCCCCGTGGGGCAGAGAGCGCCCGGCAGTCCAGCACTTAAGATGGTGATCCCCAGACACTAGGGCCTTGGGCACGACTGCCCCCTCCAGTCTCCCTACCCAGTGTACCGTCACCTCTGTCTGTTACTTCTGTGTCTTGCTCAATTCTTTGCCCAGGACTCCAAGGACCTGGACCCCGACAGGACGCCCCACAGATAACAGATGGACTTGAGAAGGTTATGCCGAGACTCACCCAGGCAAAACCCACCTGAGGCCCTCGTACGGGCAGAGATGGACCGCAGATGGGGGTGTCAGGCCTGGAGCAGGACAGGTATTGTTGCTAAATGGGGACAGTTTCAGTTTGGGAAGATGAGAAAGCTCTGGAGCGGGATGGTGGGGATGGTCACAGGGCACTGTGCACGCACTTACCGTCACCAAATCACACTTTAAAATAGTTAAAATCTAAGTTTTATGTTACATATGTGTTACTATAATTTTTTAAAAAGTCCCTCTGACTGGACCACAGGGCTGGTCACAGGCAGACAACAAGGAGGACCAGCGGCTAGGGGCCTCGGGAGGAGACCCCGTGGGCTCTGTGGTGGAGCTGTTGGACATCTGAAGGGCCACAGCGTTTGGGTGGAGCATCGCAAGGATGCAGCTGCCCTTTGGGAGTGGAGAGGCTGGGCAGGCTACTTTGCATGATCTTGAGAGGCCATGATTGTGGACTCACACCCACTGAGACAGCTGTTCTCCAGTGCAGGTGTCCAGAGGCGGGTGGACACGAACCTGAGGTGGGGACACAGGCCCTGGCTGCTCACTGCATGACCTTCACAGCCAACCTAATAAGGTCACAGAGGGTGGACTAGGCAGAGAAGAGGCCCAGGGTCCAGCTTTGGGGATAAGACATGAAAAGGTGGGGGTCAAGCGGTGGCCCAGAGGCAGGCCAGTATGTGAGGGCAGGGCAAGGACAGAGGCAACCAAAGTGGGCTCCAGAGAGAAAGGAGAACCTGGACAGCGTGGAGAGGCGCTGTGGGGTGAGGGGCGGGAGAAGGCCTGTGTGGCTCTGTGGGTGTGAACCCACTGCCTGCTCACGGAAGAGCGCAGCCAGGTGCAGAAGGACTGCTGGGACCTTGGAGGGCAGGGGCCGATGGGGACACCGAGGGTGCAGGTGCCCAGGACCCTGCAGCCCCAGGGCGGTAGACGGGCACAGTCATGCGCGTGCCCAGAGCGTGCACGGAGAGGTCATGTTAGCCTGGATCCTGGGAGGAAACAGGCCCCAAGGAGTGGACCCCAGGGTGGAAGGAGTGGGTGAGGGTGCTCGACCAAGCCTGGAGGGGTGCCCTTCTGGACCACTCACACCCTGAGGACCCCCCCCACCCCCCGCCTGCTTAGACCCGTCGATAACGGTGCCGGCAACGCGCGGTTTGACAGCCCCGCAGCCCAAGGTCTAGGGGAGAAAAGGATGTGGCTATTTGCGGTGCTGGGGACACGGTGACAGGGTAGGTCACCGTGCGGCCGACCGGTTGAGAAAGGCCTTTGCCACAAGGCTCTCGGTGACATCCCTGACCTGTCATCTGCATGGACTCAGGAGGAAGCAACGCGCAGAAGTGCGCGCCTGCTGGACAGAGGGGAAGGCCTCCGCCTTCCCAGGCGTCCGGGAAACCGGCCCAAGTCCCCCGTCCCCTCGCCGGCCCTGCCTGTGTTTCCCGGGAGCCGGGTGGAGCGTCCCCACCGAGCACGGCTGGGCCCAGGAGCCCGACGTGCTCCCGACGGCGGAGACACGGTCGGGAACACCAGGCCTCCCGCACCCTCGCTCAGGGTGAGGACACCGCATCTGCCCGCCATGGGACCGCGGGAGAAGCCGGGCTCGCGACTCCGTGGGGGTGGAGGCCCACAGGGCCGGGAGGACGCAGAAGCCATCCGCGGGCCTGGGCGCCTCCCAGGGGTCGCGCGTTGGGTCCGGCCCCGCGGGCTGGTGGGGCAGCCGCCCAGAGGAGGGCTCTGCGCACGCGGGCCAGCGGCGCCCGGTGAGGTCCCGCAGCCCCGCGGCCAGGCGGCTCCCGCCAGGGGCACAGCGGGAGACGCGGCCCGGGCTCCAGGCTCGGGAGGCGGGCGCCGAGGGCAGGCCCGGGCGCCGCTCTCTCCTGGGCCCGGGGCTAGCGCGGTCCCGGGGTTGCCATGACGACGGCGGCGCGGCCCGGGCGGGGTCGGGTCGGGCGCATGCGCGCGCGCGCCGGCCGCGGAGCGTCTTCCCGAGTCGCCCGCTGCTAGTCGCGGGTCCTCGAACCGCGGTACGGGCGGGCCGGGCGGCGGCCGGGCGGCGGCGGGGGCCTCGGGGCCGGGGCGGCGGGCGGCTGGGCGGCTGGGCGGCGCCGCTGACTCGCGCTCTCCGCAGGGCGGCCCGGGCTCCTCCTCGGCCATGGCGCCCCCGCCCGCGCGCCGCTCCCTGTTGTCGCCGCCGCCGCTGCTGCTGCTGCTGCTGCTGCTGCTGAGCCTGGTGCTGTTGGGCGCCCGCGCCGAGCCCGCCGCCGGGAGCGTCGTCCCCGCGCAGAGTAGGTGGCCGCGGAGGGCCGGGGGCGGCGGATCCCGGGGCAGGTGGGAGGCCGCCCGCTTTGTCCCCGGCGCGAGTCTGCCCCGCGGGGGGTGGGGACTCGCGCTCGGGGGCCCGCGGTGACACTGGCCCGCGCCCCCAGGCCGCCCGTGCGTGGACTGCCACGCGTTCGAGTTCATGCAGCGCGCCCTGCAGGACCTGCGGAAGACGGCCCACAGCCTGGACGCGCGGGTGAGCGCCGCGGAGCGGGGCGGGGACGATGGGGCGGCCCGGGACCTGCCCTGCGCCCGCTCTGTGCCCCGGCCGGCCCTCCTCGGGCCGCGGTCCCCAGCGGCTCTGGGCTGGTCTCACCAGGGCACCTCCCATGCGTTGCTCGCGGCCCCACAGGGCCTCACAGGCACCTGGCCTCCAGGAAGGCCAGCCCCCATCCGGGATCCCCAGGTGGGGGACAGGCCTGAGGAGTGGCTGGAGTGTGAGGGGTGGAAGGTCAGGTTGGGCCGGTGGTTTGGGGGTGATGGATGCACTGGACTCTCAGGGTCCCCCTAGAGAGGGACGAACAGGGATCCCTCAGGTCCTGGGACTCAACCAAGGGAAATGTCTACTAGGAACGAGGAAGAATTCTAGAAGTAGAGAGAAGAGGAGACCCCACCACCCACAAGCGCCGGTGCCCTTTTCTGCACAAGGGCAGAGGGCCCACTGGGGGCCTGGAGCTGGATTCTTGGGAGGGACTCTCCAGCTTATCCTTGGGGGCTGTAGTGAGAGGACAAAGGAGCGCTGAGAGGGCGGCCCTGAAGGAGCAGCGTGACCGTGCGCAGCCCCAGTGGGAGGCTGCAGAGGGAGGAGTGGAGATGAGGCAGCGGGGCAGCCAGGAGGCCCAGCAGCTCCAGGAGTGGGGAAGCCAGGAGCTGGACCCCAGGACAGTGGTCAGTGGGGGGATGTCCAGTGGGGACTGTGCCCTACCTTCCTGGCTTCTTGCTTTGCAGACAGAGACCCTCCTGTTGCAGGCTGAGCGCAGAGCCCTGTGTGCTTGCTGGCCAGCTGGGCGCTGAAGTGCTAATCCCTGTCAATAAACACCTGCCCGCACAGTGTGTCCTGTGTCCTGCTTTGGCCACCAGAGTCCTGCGCTGCCCCCAGGAGGCCCTGGTTGGGCCCCTCTCTGGGCCTTGGCTTCCTGACCTCTCTGAGTTTCCAGAGGAGATGCCCCTGGGGAAGGTCCCCCAACGCTTCTCTACACTGGAGTGGGGATGATAGAACTGGGACTCCCTTAAGGCTGAGCTGGCAGACCCCAGAGCCTGGGGCTGCTGGGAGAGGGAGGGGATTGGGCAGCGGGTGGGTAGGAGCATAGTAGGTAACGCCCAGCAGCCGCCACTCATCCCAGGTGGAGCACCCGGTCCTGTCTGCTGCCTGGGCACAGTGTTGGCGCCTGTGCCGCTGTCTCGGGAGCTTTTGGTTCACAAGCCCCACCTCTGTGCCTGTCCCTGGTGTTTTTATTGCCTCTGCTGAGTATGTGTGCTTGGGTCCTCCCTCCGTGCTCCTGCCTGGCCTGCAGCCTCTACAGGGCCCCACGGTAACCAGCCCCCATGGAGGCAGCTCACACCATGGAGAGGAGACATGGATGTCCATGGAGAACCCTACAGCAGGCCAGGGAGAGACGGGTACTGAGGCCATGGCAGGCCTTGGGCCTGTGCTGGCCCTTGCCCCGTCCTGGGCCCCGTGGTGCCTGCCAGGCTGTGGTGGCAAGGCAGCACTCACTGCTGCTGGTGGGCCTCAGTTACAAGGCCACTCCTGTTGCAAGGAGGGCTGGGCGTGTGCCCATATTCAGGCTTGGGCTGCCAGATTCATCAACTCAGATAGGAATGGGGCGTTTGCTTTTAGTGTATGTATTTCCCATGTTCATTCAAAATTCAAACTTAAAGCCGGGCGCGGTGGCGCATGCCTGTCATCCCAGCACTTAGGGAGGCTGAGACAGGAGGATTGTGAGTTCAAAGCCAGCCTCAGCAACGGCGAGGCGCTCAGCAACTCAGTGAGACCCTGTCTCTACATAAAACACAAAATAGGGCTGGGGATGTGGCTCAGTGGTCGAGTGCCCCTGAGTTCAATCCCTGGTGCCAAAAAAGAAAAAAAAATTCGAACTTAACTAGGTGTCTTGTGTTTTATGGGCAGCCATTAGTCCTAGTACAAACTGACCTGTCACCATAAGAGATGGGGATGACGAAGGGCATGTTGCTCTCTGGGGAGGTGCCCTGTGTGACGAGTAGGGAGACAGCCGGGGTGGAGGGTCAGGAGGCTTGTGGGCACATGTTCCTGTCCGGCGAGCAGGGGGCTGAGGTGGTCAGTGGTTAGAAGGAAAGGGGGTGCAGGGGTGGGGGAGCCACCTTGGAGCCTGGTGGCGTTTTGAGCAGGTAGAGGAGTGTTTGAGCAGGGTGCTCTGGCTGCTGTGGACAGTAGACTCTGCAGGACAGAATGGCCCTGAGAGGAGCTGCTCACCAGGGCTGGCAGGCTGGCTGGGGCTGGCTAGGTGGCAACAGGCAGGGTCAGAAGCAGCTGGGTCTCAGATGTATTTGAAAATAGAGCCAGTGGGATCTGGAGGGGAAAGGGAGCAATCGTTGAGATCCGGAGGCCCCAGGCTCATACACCTGGATGAGGGGACAGAGAAGGCTGGAGTGGACACTGAGATCTGGGTGGCCTGAGTGTGGACAGGGAGAAGCTGAGAGGTCTGGGGAGGAAGAGGCCTGGGGGTGGCAGGCAAGGACTTTGGGCAGAAGAGGGGGCTGGAGAGTCACCTGCTGCTGAGGGTAAGCAAGCACCGAGACCGCCCCAGAAGACTGGGCAAACTCAGGTCACTGGTGACCTTGACCAAAGACAGGGTCGGTGAAAGGTGCAGAAGGCCTGGCCTCAGCTTCTTGCAAGGAGTGCATGCGAGGGAGCCGGCACCAGCATCCGGAAGGCCTCGAGCTTCACGTGTGGTCAGGCCACGCATTAGTCCGCCCTGGAGTCTCCGCAAGCTCTGTACTGTCTGCAGCAAAGGTGATCCACAGCGTGGCCAAGCAGGGGGACTTCTTCAGAGTCATCTTTTGGTGTCCTGGACTGCCTCACTTCCTCCGTCACACCTTCCTCGCATCCTTATGCCGTCCAGCATCCTTATGCCGTCCAGTGTCGGGTGGCTCCAGTCATGCTCTGCGGGGGCCTTCCTTGAGGTTGTGCTCCCAGCCAGCTGGACATTCCTACTGCTGGTCACCCACCCTCCACTCTTGTCCTGGTGTGGGAGACCCCTTGCCCTCCCCGCCTCCCGTTTCAGCGCGGCCTTGTGGAAGTGAGCTTTCTGCATTGGTCTGGCTCCAAGTACCTTCTGCTGGCACATTCAATTCATAGTTCAGGGCCTCCGCCTCAGGGCCTTTGCACCTGCTGGACTGCCCTCTCTCCACCAAGTCACCCCTTGGCCTCTGTGACTGCTCACTCTTCAGTCCCTTATCCCTACTGGCTCTTCTTTGTCAGGTTTGTCCCTAGAGCCCAGGAGGGTAAGACTGACCTGGCCAGGGCCCAGCATAGGCTCTCCTGCAACCCTCCCACCCTTCCCCTGGAGGTGGTCTTTCTGCCCTAGGGTGGGCAGGTGACAGGATGCATTGCGCATGCAACGTCCCAGAGGATTTAATGTGCACACCAGTTCCTTTAGCATGGGAGATTATCTTGTGCTGCTGTTTTCCTGGTTTTGCCCTGTGCTGTTTGTGGCGCTTGCTCCTCTTAGTGGCCCACTGGCCCCTTCCCTGCTGTCCTTCCTGTCTCCTGGTCTTCAGGTTCTACTTCCTAACAGACCCTGCCTTCCCCAGCTTCCTTCGGCTGGGGCCAGCCCTGTCCATTCCCTATGCCTCGCTGGTCTCAGGCGCTGGCCACTCCGATCTTCAGTCCACACCCCAGCCCCTCCCGGCCCCCTCGCTCTGCCTCCCCGCAGACCTGCAGGCAGTGCCAAGCCACCAGCCTCTGGGATCCTGCAGGTCTCTTCTGACCCTGCCCACCCGCTTGGCTCTGAGGCCATAAGAGGCTGCACATGATCTGGGAAGGTGAGTTCCCCACAGGCAGGGCGGCGCTGTGGCTGCAGTCTTGGGTGAGAGGGGTCACGGAAGCAGGGGCAGGGGCGGCGGTGGCAGGGCCCTGCCAGAGCAAATGAGTCTGCGTTTCTGCCTCTGCTTTCTCCTCCGTAAAACGGGCTCTGAGGCCTCCTGGGGGCGCAGCCTTTGGGGAGAAGGCGTCACAGAGGAGGAAGCAGGCTCAGCTGGGCCTGGGACCCTCGGTGCCTGTGCAACCCCCATCTCACCTTAAGAGCGAGTCCTAAGGCCCCTGAGCCCTGGGAGGTGGCTGTTTCTGGGGTCCTATCCTGCCTGCTCTGGCGCATTACAGGGCCCAATGGGCGCGGGGGGAGGCCGCCAAGGGTTTGCTGCAGCACACGGTTACAGGAGACTTGGGGAAGGGGCTGGGGGTGCAGTCAGCCCGCTGGAGGGAGGGGCCTTTGCCGATGACGAGCCTAGAGGCCCACCAAGTGCACCAGGCCTCATCTCTGACCCGCCTCTGGGCCTGTGCATGGCCAGCAGAGCAGAGGTAGCCTCAGACCCGGGGTGTGGGGGTGAAGTAGGGTGAAGAGCAGCCAGCGAGGCTGTGGCCCTGTAGAGGCCAGGCCACTTTTTTCTGAGGTCACCAAGTCTGGAGCCCCATTGGGCCCTGTCCCACAGCTCCTGGAGAGGGGGCTTTGCCTCTCCCTTTTTTTGGCCCCCACCAGAAGCAGGTTCCTCCAATGCCCACCCTCGCTTCCTCCAGTCCCCTGACCCTTCCGGAGCAGCAGTCCCCACTGTCCCCAGTGCTGTCTTTCCTGCTGGCCCCTTGCAGGCTGACCCACTCTTCCTGCTGTCTACCTGGCCAACCTGAGGACACACAGAGAGGCCACTGTGGCCTAGAGGGGTTGATGAACAGACCAGTAAGAACCTTAGAGATTTCGCAGTTATGCCTTCTCCCTGTCCTGGAAAGGTCACGGCTGGGCCCCAGACAAGTCCCTGTGTTTTGGAAACATGCAGAGGGTGCCTTCCCAGCTTGCTACTGCCCTTCCCACACCGGGTCCTTGCACGGGGGCCCGGAGGCAGTGAGCCAGTTAGCCTCCCTCTCGCCCAGTCCCACCTCCCACCCACAGGTCCCGCCCCAAGGGGACCCTAGCAGCTCAGCTGGCCCCAACTCCACAGCGCAAAGCAAGCGGAAAGTGCTGAGCATGGGGCCTGCGACTACACGTTTCCCCACTTGAACCCCCGGTGTCCTGCTTCCGGGGTCCAAGAGGACTCGGCCTAGCGCTGAGAGCCCCCGCGCACCTGCACCGATGCCACGGGGCGCATGCGCGGGCCGCGGAGGGCGGGGGCCAGGCCGGGAGGGGTCCTGAGGGCTCCACACCCCCGCGTCGGCTGCGGGAATCCGGCGTCTGAGTTGGGTTCTGCGCTGCGCCGGGCCTGGCCGGCTGCCCGCGGCGTAGGCATCACGCAAGCTTGGGCTGTGCCCCCGCTCCCCCGGCCCGTGACGCCCCAGCCGCAGGTTTCGGGGAGCTGGCCCGTGGGAGCCGCGACGCTCCTCCCGAGATCCCGGCCGGGCACCGCGTTCAGACAAAGGGGCAGGAGATGGAGATGCTTCCGTGACTGCGCCCAGCGGCCGTGGAGGAGGAGGACGCGGTGCTGTGGTCACTGCGGCCCGCGCCGAGCGGCGGCTGCGGGAGCGCATGGGGCGGGGCGGGAGGCGCCCCTCACCCGCTCCTCGCCCGCCGGCCCCGACCGTGCCCGGAGCGCCCCCGGGAGCCGGAACCCGAGCCCCGGCCGCCGCCCGCGCGCTCGCCCCGGCCACTGCGCGCGCTGGCCCGGCCGCTCCGTCGTGGCCCTGCCGCCCGCGCCGCCCTGTCCGGACGCGCTCCCGCAGGCCGCCCGCCACGCAGCGCCCCAGTGTGCCATCGGGCGGGCGCGGAGGCGGTGTCTGCTCCCACCCCCGAGATCACATGGTGACCCTCGGCAGCCAATGCAGTGGACGCTAGGACCCTGCGGGACCCCGGGCGCCGCGACTGCACCCGCGCCGCTGCATTATAAATACTTCTCCAAAATGCGGCGCAGCTCCCTGCGCGCGCCCCGGCCGCCCGCCGCCTCCGCCCCGCGCCCCTGAGCCGCCGCCGCCGCCGCCGCCGCCGCGGTCCGAGGGCGCCGCGCCCTTGCCCTGGGCCCGGTGCGCCGCCGGCCGCGTCCCGCGCACTCCGCCCGCCGGGTGCATGCATTGCGGGCCTCCCGACATGGTCTGCGAGACGAAGATCGTGGCCGCCGAGGACCATGAGGCGCTGCCGGGGGCCCAGAAGGACGCGCTGCTCGCCGCCGCCGGCGCCATGTGGCCCCCGCTGCCCGCCGCCCCCGGGCCGGCCGCCGCGCCGCCGCCCGCGCCGGGCCCGCAGCCCCGGGCTGGAGCGGAGGGCGCGGGGCCGCCGGGGCGCGGCGTGAGCATCCGCGAGTTCCGCGCGGCCGAGCAGGAGGCGGCGCGCCGCATCTTCTACGACGGCATCCTGGAGCGCATCCCCAACACGGCCTTCCGCGGCCTGCGGCAGCACCCGCGCACGCAGCTGCTCTACGCCCTGCTGGCCGGTCAGTGCGCGGCGCGGCGCGGGGCTGGGCCGGCGGGCATGGCGCAGTCGCGCGGGCCCTCGGGGACCGTCGCACGGGGCCCCTCCCTCCGCCGCCGCCCGGCCCCGCTGTGCAGACCCCACCTGGGCGCCCCGGCGGGGCCGGAGAGCGGCGTCCGCGCCCCTGCCCGCTGTGCGGGGAGGAGGACCCGCGCGCCCGCGCTCTGCGGCGGCCGGTCCCGGTCCAGGCAGCGAGCGCGGGCCGGAGGGCCGGGTCCACCTGCATCCTCGCTGCCCTCCCTCCTGTCGCCTCGCCCCGCGGGTAACCCCCGGGCGCCGTTGCGGGCGGCGTGACGGGGCAGCTCGCGCGGGTGCGGCGGCTGTGGTCGGCGGGCGGGGGAGGCTGCCCCGCGGCTGCGGTGCTAATTGGCAGGGGAAAGCCATCTCCGCGGGCGCCGGGCAGGCTGTGCACCAGGGCCACTCTCGAGGAGGCCCCGCGCATTTTGAAGCCCGGCCAGGGCACGGTTGTCCTCCCATCCTACCGACGGGAGCTGGGGGCGATCCTCCCAAGGTCATGCGGCAAAGGAGACTCACTCGGGCGCGTTTGCCTCCTCCACAGCCTAAATTGGGGCTGCAAGTGACATAAATCTCCCCGCCCTGCCCCTGTCCTTGCAGGCCTGGAGGTCCCCAAAGGAGGGAGCCCAGCCATTCCCACTCTCCCGCTGTAGGATGGCCTGCAGGCCCTGTGGGCCGCTGCTGGGTGGGCTCTGTCCAGCTTCTTGGTTTTGCATCAGGCCGGATCTAGTGGGGAAGGGTGTGGGCAGAGCCCCCTTGGCAGCTGGGGAGGTGGGCACTGGCATCCAGGGAGCCCTGCCCCAGGCTGCCACCCAGCCATTCAGGGCAGCCTGCCCCAGGCTGTCTCAGATTACAGAGGTAGCTTATCATCGCGGCAGAAATTTTGAAAATAGGGAAGCGTAGTAAGGAGCACAGTGCCTGCGGCTGCAGGGACATCTCTCTGCCTTGCGTGTCCCCGAGTGCTGATTTACCAAGGTGGCAGGCTGGGCGTTGGGGGGCCTTGTTTGTGCGCTCACCCTGTGACCAGGCCTGCCCTGCACCTGCCAGCTCATCTGTGCCCCTTGCCTGCAGCACTCTGCTTTGCTGTGACTCGCTCGCTGATGCTGACGTGCCTGGTGCCCGCTGGGCTGCTGGCCCTGCGCTATTACTACAGCCGCAAGGTGATCCTGGCCTACCTGGAGTGCGCGCTGCACACAGACATGGCCGACATCGAGCAGTACTACATGAAGCCGCCTGGTGAGTCGCGTGTCTCTAGCTGCCCTCTGCCCCTCCCTCTGGCAGAACTGCCCTTACCTCCAACACCTGCAGGCCAGAGCCAGGTGTGGATGGGCCTGGGCTGGGGGTTCCTGGTGACCCGAGACTTCTGAATGACTGGGACCTTGCCAGTGGTGGGGCTCTCAGTGGACTGTGGGAGGCAGAGCTGAGCCTTCCTGCTGGGTGGCCTGGGCTGACTCTGGGCCAGGGTGGCCTGACTCTGCTGCTCAAGCTGGCACCTGCTAGGTGGGGGGCAAGATCCTGGCTGCCCTACCTTGCAGGACCCCATGCTAGCCTGCAGTGCCGGGGCCCTGGGTGGAGGGAACCTCTGGCAGGGAGAGAGGACCCTGTTGAAGGGCAGATTCCAGGGAGCAGCCCAGGGCAGGGGTTCTGGCCTTAGCCTTGGCCTGTTTCTGGCTTGGTTTCTGGGCCACTCAGTGAGCTAGGGGGTCTTTTCCAAGTTCCTGTGGTCTTCTGTAGTGGAGGGGCTGGGAGTCCAGTCTAGAGAGACCTAGAGGCTACTCTTCTTCCAGGCTGGCCCTGAGGCAGGCTGGGTCCTGGGAGCCAGAGGAGTGAGGCGTCTTGGCCCTTTGGGGCCTATACATCTCCCAGGTGCTGGGGTGTCTCTGGGCTGAGAAGAGGGGGCTGACCAACAGGAGCTGGGTCAGTGCTGGGCAAGGGCAGCCGCTCTGACAGTGTGACTGCTGCTGTTGTGGTGCTGGCTGAGTTTCTGCACCTGGGCCCCTGCCCACCCAGCCTTGGCCCAGACCCACAACACCCAGCTCTATCTGTGCAGCCCTCCCCTGGCCCTGCCTGGGAGGGAAGGGGGCTCACGAGCAGAAGGGCTCAGGGAAGGGCACACGTATGGCTGGCGGTTGCTGCTGAGGTTCAGGCTGGGGGCTGGGTCCAGCAGGTCAGCTACTCCTGGGGCTTGGCCATGGTCATCTATGGCCATTTGGCCTGGGAGCAGGGCCCTGCTTTGTTGAGGTCTGCCCAGGTCTTGATCCCAGGGGACGACTTGGGCTTCTGACTGCCACCGTGGCTGGGGCAGCCCAGTCTTAAGGGCTGAATGTGTCTGGGCTGCAACCCCAGACCAGGCCTCGGAGAGCATGCAGGCTGGGCCTGACCCAGGGTGTCGGCCATGCTGTCTGCTCAGGGTCTGGAGGAGGCAGCTGCACCTGCTTGTCCAGCGTGTGGCTGCCTCTTGGGTCCAGAAGAGCTGGAAGATGGGCCACAGGGGCTGAGACTCCCTGGCTTGGCATCCCTGAGGCTCTCCAGTCCTCCTTGGAGTATCCTTGACCATCCTGTCTTCTGCAGGCTCCTGCTTCTGGGTGGCTGTTCTGGATGGCAACGTGGTGGGCATTGTGGCCGCACGGGCCCACGAGGAGGACAACACGGTGGAACTGCTGCGGATGTCTGTGGACTCCCGCTTCCGTGGCAAAGGCATCGCCAAGGCGCTGGGCCGCAAGGTGCTGGAGTTTGCTGTGTTGCACAACTACTCTGCGGTGGTGTTGGGCACCACCGCCGTCAAGGTGGCTGCCCACAAGCTCTACGAGTCGCTGGGCTTCAGACACATGGGTGCAAGTGACCACTACGTGCTGCCTGGCATGACCCTCTCGCTGGCCGAGCGCCTCTTCTTCCAGGTCCGCTACCACCGCTACCGCCTGCAGCTGCGTGAGGAGTGACCGCAGCCGCCCACCCGCCCGCCACCCTGTTCACCCCGTCCACCTGTGCCCGCCTGCCTGCCGCCTGGCGCGGCCTTGCTTTCAGACGCTCACCTTGGCATTTGTGTTGGGTTTTCCTTTTTCAACATCACGCGGTTACCTGGCTGGTTCTAGGGGCTGTGGGGCTGTTGCTCATCCGTGACGACACTTTGGTGGGGTGGGCTCTCTGCAGCCATGGCCCCTTGCCCTCCCCAGCCGATCGGGGTGGCTTGCCACCCCTTGAAGAGTGGCATTGTGAACCACCTAGACCGTCCACACAGCTGCCCAGCCTGCCTCCATCAGGGAAGGCCTAGCCTTGCCCACCAAGCACAGAACCTCTGCAACAAGGCCCCCAAGGACAGACCCCTGGTCCCCAACCAAGCTACGGCTCAGCTGTCAGTCCCTGGAAGCGTGGTCTGCCGGGCTGGCGGGCCACTGCCCCATAGGAGGCAGAGCTGAATGCGGGCCCTGCTTTGCTCTGTGCATGCTGAGGATGTGGCCTGGCCGCAGCATGCAGCGTGCCACAGCCCCTGCCCTGCTGCCCTCCCCAGACCGGACCCCAGGACTGAAGCTGGTGAGCACCCCTGCCCTGGTCTGAGCTCGCCTCCAGAGGGCCTCCTGTGCCCGCCCTGCCTGCTCTCTGGTGGGGCCTGGATGCCCCCACCGCCCGCTCCATCCCCTCCTGCTGTGCTCTGACATCTCAGTCTCTCCTGTTGACCCATGTACCCCCTGGCCCGGGCTTGGCTGACTTAGCAGTCACCCCGGCTTGGTTCCTGTAGCAACCCACTGCACAGTGTGGCAGGGGTTGGTGGGGGACACCTCTCCCCCAGCGCCTGCCTGACCAGGTGGCCTCTCCCAGCTGCCTGAGGCCCTCCTGCCTCAGCTGTCCGTCAGGGTCTGCCCTGTGAATCTTACAGCCCAGGCCGCTGCCGGCGATACCCAGCCACAGCTTCTCCCAGCCTGAAACCAACCCATTTTCTAATAAGTTACTTAGACAGAATAGCACTCTGCATGACTTTAATTCTTGGGACAAATGGTAGCTTGTACCTTCAGACACATGTCCGTGTGGTGCTAGCACATGCACTATTTCTGGCCCCGTTTGGTGGGGGTGGGTGGCCGGGTAGACGGAGGCTTCCGCAGTTCGAAATTTGGAGGGAGACTCAGATTTAATGTGATTTCCACCTAAAGAGCATTCCTGGCTTGTGAGGAGGCTCCAGGCTGCCTCTTCCAGCCCTAGTGTGCAGTACTGAGGGGCAGGGTGAGTCTCAGCCTCAGGAGGGGGAGCTGGGTGCTGCTGCAGGAGTGGCAGACCCCGATAGGGTCCTCAGCTCCCAGCCTCTTCTCCAGGTTCGATTTGGGGACTGGCCCAAGTGGGGGTGGCCTGGGATGGGGAGAGGAAAGTGGTAACTGGAAGTGCCCATGTGGCAGCCCGGACCTGGCTTTGGTGATGAGGGGTATAAAGGCCCACCCAGACCTCTTTGGGGCTTGAGGGGGAGGGGGAGTGGCAGACCTTGGAGCTAGGTCCCAAGGCCATGTTCTTAGAAATGGGTGGATTGGCCTCCAAGGGGCCTTTTGTCCTGTTAGCAATTGAGGCATTTGCAGAACACTGTACAGACCCCGCTGTCCCCTGTACATTCCCCCCTGGTGGTGCCCGGTCCCCACTCGGGGATGGGAGTTTTGTAGACTGTACAGAAATTGGCCCCTATTTTCTTGCAGCTCTCAGATTTTGTTAACCTGGATTGTACAGACAGACGTAAAGTGTTTTAGCAAAATGGAAAACAAACAGTTGTGCCTTTTTCCTCTTTCTGTTTGGTCTGGTTGCTGGGTTTGGTCTTGGGCTGGTCTTAGTGGGGCATTTGGGGCTGCTGGCTGGTCTGAGGCCTGGGGGACAGGAAGCAGGGCTTGGTGGAGTCAGTATGTGGCTGGTGGGCAGCTCTGCTGGCTTCTGTCCTGTGCCTTGGGAGCCTGCAATCTTTGGGGTCAGGGCACAGGATGGGGGTTCTGGGGCCCCAGAGCCTGGGGACTCGGGCTGCCAGTGTCTCCTTGATGATGAGCTGGGTGGGCTCACAACCTGCCCCCACTCCAGGGGCTCAGGCGGTCCTGGGGTAGGGGTGTGGCACTCCTCAGCTGGTGGCCCCAGGCTCCTGAGAGGACGTCTTCCTGGCTGGCTACCCAGTGGGTGCAGGGACGCTTGCTGGGTTCTTGACTATTCTGTGTTGCTGCCGGGACTTGGGAGAGGTGCGGCAGGAGGAGGGCAGGTTCACGCTGCACCTGGAACAGCCCTCATCAGGCCACGGTGCAGCTCAGCAGGCCTGGAAGGCTGCGTGCAGATTTCCTGCCCCTCCAGGCTGGAGGCTGGGCCCCTCCGCACCTGCCTTATCCCTCCAGCCTGAGCAGTGACTGCTCTGCAGATGTGCACTGACATGAATTTTATATGTTTGTAGAGATTCTGATGTATCTTCTACCTCTGTGGAGGCCTTCCTGGGCCTGGCTGCCGTGTGTCCGGTGTGGCTCCTTGAGTTTGTTGGCCTGCTGTCCCCCTCCCTCAGGCCTCCACGCACCTCAGGTGGCTGGCACCCACATTCTTGGCCTGGCAAGGCCTGTGGAAGGCTAACATCCTTTGGCCATTCCCACAGGAAGGCCCTGTGCTCAGGGTCTGGAACACCTGGGATATCTGTTGTGTGCTTGGAAGACTGGTTTTGGAGTGAGGAGGGTGAAAGGTGGAGGTGGAATGTTCCAGAATGTCAGCATTAGACAAACCTATGGCGCAGACCTGGTGTGCACCAGCTCCCACTGCTCAGGTGCACATCTGTGCAGACAGACAGCCCCTAAGGTGGGTGACCAGGCAATTGTTTCACCCACACGTGCCTCAGCACATGGGAGTCTGGCCCCCAGAAGAGCTTTGGGGTCTCTGAGTGTGAGGGCTGGAGCCATCGCAGCCATGGTGGCCTCCCCTCCTGTGTCCTGGCCCAGTCTTGGTTCCTGCTGCACCACCCCGGGCAGGGCAGCAGCTGTGATACTACCTCTGGCTGGAGGGGCTAAGGGGTGGATCCAGCCTGGCCTGAGGGGTTAGACAGCTGGCTCTGGGAGAGGGTTCTGGCTGGGAGGCCTTGTGGACAGCAGGTCTGAAGCTATAAGTTCCCGAGGCATCCTTCCTCAGGCAAGGCAACAAGAGTCCACAGGCCTTAGAAGGGATGGGGCTGGGGACACCCTGAGGTGAGCTTCCTGGGCTGTCTGCCACGTGCCTAGGAAGCTCCATGGGCCATAGGGGCCTCTCTTTAGCCTGTAGGGGGCACACTGCTCCTGCCCTGCCTGTCCCTGCCCATCCCCAGCTGGCCCCAAGCTCCCCAATCTGTGGAACTGGATTCCAGGGCTGTGCCTGGGGCCAGAGTTCTAGGAACATGGGTTTCTGGGCGCTGCCAGTGCATGGGGCTTCTTGGGGACTGAAGGTGGCTGCCCAGCCAGGCAGGGGGCTGTGTGGGCATCCACAGGGCCACCTTCCTGTCAGTGCCTGAGGGGCCGCTGCCTCCTGCTGTGGTGGGCGCTGCCTGCTGACTTGCTGTATCTGATGGAGGTGGCTCTTAGGAGTCAGTTCTGGTCTCGGGCCACATTCCTGCGGGTGGCTCCTGGGATGAAAGTGCCAGGGATGAGCCGAGGCCAGGTGTGGAGCAGACCCTGGAGCACCGTTCCTTGGTGCTGCCCTCTCTGCTCCCAGTGGTGACATGTCCACAGAGCTACCCTGGCCTGCGTGAGGATGAGCCCTGACTTACCATTGTTGGATGTATTTTTTTAAAAAAAACAGCAATAATGAGCCATTTTAAAGAAGGCGTGTGCCTGTGTGTGTAAACGTGCATGCCTGTCTGTGCATGTGCGCGTATGTATGTGTGAGCATGTGCATGAGTGTGTGTTGTGTGTATGCAAGCATGTGTGTGTGTTTTCACAAGCATCTCCGAACAGGTGCATGCGTGAGCACATATGCACACGTACACGTGAGGCATGTGTGTCCACGCAAGCACCGGCATGTATGCATGTTGTGTGAACACTGTCATGTTGTGTGTGTGAACATGTGTGTATACTTGTGTACGTGCGAGCACATTCATGTATGTGTGTGTGCCTGGGTGTGTCCACATAAGTCTGTGTACATGAGTGCATGTGTGCACATGTGAATGTGTGTGTGCACATGTGCAGCAGTGGGGAGGGCGCCAGGGGGAAGGGCCTCCTGCTCTGGGAGGCACCTTGTGGTGAGAAGCAGGGTCCTGTGGTCGCCCCTTGCTGTGCCCACTGCCTCTTAGGCCCAGATCCATGTGAATGTAGCACAGCCCCTGTTGGGCTGGGTGAGCCTCTCGTGATCCCTGCTTCTCTGCCCAGCGCCCTCTCTGCTGAGGGCAGGGCAGGGGAGCTGGAGGACCCTCGGACAGGACACTGGCTGGGCTTGGTCCAAGTACAGAGGGTGCGTCACACTGGCAGGTCTCACTGTTGTGCTTTGTTCCTGAAGCTGTACTGTGAGCCCATGATGGGGGCGGAAGTGTCCTGAGACCCTGGGGAAGTGCCAAAACAGCCCCAGGGCCAGGCAACAAGCCAAGTTCCCAAGGAGACAGGCTGGGGGCCTGAGAGGGTGTATGTCCCCGCCTGCACGGCCCCCAATGCTGCTGTTTTTCAATAAAACCAGAGTTGAAGGAACCTGGCTCCGTGCTTTTCTGAGGTGCCTCCTAGGCTGGAGATGCTGGACTCTGTACTGCTGGGGCCCCCTCCTCCATGGCTGGGCTGCCTCTGCCAGAAGGTCCAGGTCTGGCAGCAGGAGTGGTAGCCAGGAAGCAGGAGCAGGCCCGGGTGGGGCCCTCTCCATCCCTGCAGGGTGCTGTCTGGGAAGGAATCCCTGGGACCCTCTGGGCCTAGGGCCCTGCACACTACCTATGAGCATGGGGGGTGCAGAGAGGTGAGAGCTGGGCTGGCGGGTGGGGGTCGCCCCTCTGAGCAGTCACCCCAACCCATCAAACATTTGCCTCGGCTGAGAGGCAACCTCCCACCCACCCTCCCCGCCCCACCCTCGGGAACTACAAGCCACCAGACCCCACTGCGGTGTTCTGGCTCTGGGACCTGGATGTCTTCCAAGCCAAGACCCGGCCATGTCAGAGCTGGGGCCCGGCCGGGGTCTGCACCCCTTGCGGTCTCGGCCCTTCTGAGTCTGCAGCACCTCCAGGAGAGGCCTCCTTGTGCTGGGTTCTTTTCAGCCCCAGCCCCTGGCAGCCTGAGGGTAGTGCCACCACAGGCCTGGCCCCTGCCTGCCTGCCCTCTTGCTCACCCAGCACTCTGAGGGACAGGGTGAGATTTGGACTAGGAGGGCGGGCAGCACGGCTGCGGGGAGGTGGAGCCCCAGTGTGAGGGACGAGGAGGCCACGGCAGGAGCAGTGAGGGCTGGCCAAGAGCAGGGAGGGGACATGGGGGGGGGGCTGGACGCAGCCCCAGTCAGTCGGACCCTAGTGCAGGAGGCATCCTGTTGGCAGAGGGACCCTGTAACCTGGGGGTCCCCAAAACAGATGTCTGAGACAACTTTTCTTGGGTTTCCTCTTCTCCTCCTCCCTGGCTCTGCCAACCCCTGTCCCCTGTCCTGGCACAGGAGTCAAGAGGAATCCGACCCTTGCACATTCCTTCCCAGTAGGGCAAAACCAGGGGCAGGGGCTGCCCCTCTCTCGGCCAGCCGAGGGTGTCTGCCAGAGTGCAGGTAACGTGCCCTCTCTGAGGACGTCTCAGCTGCACGGCACACAGTGGACCCCGAGGTGGGGGTGGAGCTGGGCCGCCAATTGGAAAGCCTCAGGTGCTGTCCCCACATGCTGGCGTCAGCTCCCTGGTGCTGGTGCACACTGGCCCTCAGCCTGCGTCTGGGACAGACACGAAGGGGGCCTGCATAGACAACCAGCGAGGGCTGGACTGAGTCTAGGCCACCTGTTTGGGGCACTCAGCCCTGCCTCTGGCTGTGCACATGGCCTTTCCCACCGGTGGGAAGAATTCACTCCGACAGGAAGATAAGCTCCACATAAAGTGTTTACTCCAGGGGGTAACCCAGCTGTCCCAGCCCCAAAGGGTTACTATGGCCCAGTGCTGGCTGGTGACCTTGGGAAACACAAGGGGCTGGTGGAGGCCAGGTCCCTCCCCCACTGTTGCCTGGGGCTACAGGAAAAATGAAGGCGGAAAATGCACAGGCCAGAGCAGGTGCCGGGAGGGCGCTGGGGCAGCCAGGCTGTTGCTGGGACACTCCGTGTGACTCAGGCCGAGCTAAGAGTCCAGGGCCTCCTGCAGTGGAACCAGGTGTCCCCATGAGCGGCCGGCACTCAGGCTCACCTTTAGGGGCACCTGTGGATGGCAATCAGAAGTGAGCGCCGAGCCTGGGCCAGCTGTTCCAGAAACTCCCCGGGTCCACAAGCAGATGGGGGTCCACACCTCACCAGAGCGACTGGACGGCCATGGCTGTGCACACGCAGAGGCATCTTCCAGTAACAGGTCCACACCACAGCCCCTGCCCATCATGAGACCGCGACCCTGGCAGAAGTGTCCCCTAAGTCCTCAGTGCAGCCTGAAGTCTGCAGGGCCACTAGGCAAGGGGGCCTGGGGTGGGGTGAGGTGTGTCCCGGGGTGGCCTGTGCCCATCACCCCAGGGATCATCCAGTTGGGTAGGAGCCAGTGGGGCAATAGACCCTTCATGGGTGGCCCTGATTCTTTGTGGACTCTCTTGCCCAAGGCCCTAACCAGAGCCAGCACTGCTCCCAGCTGTAGCCTCAGGGGCCCCCACAGCTTGGAGCTTCAGAAGCGCTCCTTCTGGAAGCCAGGGTGGGGATTTCTGGGCTTCCACTGTCTGGCAGCCCCACTTCTCTGCCTGCCACACACAGGCTTGTGTGGACCCACTAGGGGCACGAGTCCTGTTCCTGGCTGGGCAAAGCACCTGGGCTGCTTCTGAATGCTCCTCTCCCCTGGAGAGTGAGGGGAAGGGAGGCCTTGGTGAGTCGTGGGCTCTGTCTCGAGGGGGCCCCCAGGGCGCTGCCTGCCAGCAGAGCCAAGGCTGCTCTGGGAGGAGGTCTGGCAAGCCCCTCTGCAGCCTGTTCACTGGTGACAGGAATGTGTCTCTGGCCTTACTCGGGCACTCTGTGCAGACTTGGGACCCCTGCACCCCTTCAGTCATCCCTATCACTTGGGGAGCCTGCACTTCAGTCTTTTCCTGGTGAGGACCCAGAGCTGCCTCCAAGTGGTGCCCGAGCAGGAGCAGGCTGATACTAGGTTTGGGCGTGTTCTATGGGTGCACCGGTGCACCTGGGGTAGGTGGGGGCCCCAACACTTACACCCCCAGTAAACGTGAGCCTCGGGGCTGGGGCTGGGGCTCAGTGGCAGAGCGCTTGCCATGCATGCGTGAGGCGCTGGGTTCGATCCTCAGCACCACATAAAAATAAATAAAAAAAATAAAGATGTTGTGTCCATCTACAACTAAAAAAATATTAAAAATAAAAAAAGTGTGAGCCTCAGGCAAGAGGTTTGGCCACAGGCGTGGTGGAGAGTCCCAGGCTGGAGGGCAGCTGACCCTCATCCTGGCTTCTCACCAGGCAACAGCCAACCACCAGCAAGGAAGGAGGCTTCCTGGGAGCAGTCCTGGGATGCAGAGTGAGGGGCTAGGCCTCTGTCCTTGCCGTCCTGTGCCACGGGTAGAGGGGCACTCTCCCTTCATCCGGGGCTGACAGCAGTGAGTGACACAGGGGGGAGGTTGGGCAGGGGTGTCCCTTCTCACCTGTAGCCGCAGCTCCAGGTCCTGGATCTGTTGCAGGGACTCCATGGTTCTCCTGACAAGAGCTGAACAGGAATGCAGAGCCACCGTCAGAGTGCTGGCCACGCTCCTGACGTCAGGGCTCAGGGTTCACACACAGGAAGCTCAGGCTGAGTCCTGTCCAGGCCCTTGAGAGCCCCAGTTGTTTTCTGTGTCCATAGCATCGCCCAGACTGGCTGGTGCAGGGCCTGGATCCCCACATGGCCCAAGGCTGGTTCTGTTTCTACTGGTCACATCGGCGGCCCAGGGTGCAGCTTGCAGGCCCCCAGCCACGCTCTGCAGGCCCCCCAGCCACGCTCTGCAGGCCC